>CACRXK020011263.1:0-16573 GCA_902702795.2 Paramuricea clavata | reverse complement strand
TTTGCTACGGGCCCAAGTCCCAACCAGGGCCGCCCAGAGCTTTTGGGGGCCCGGGGCAAAATGCCCTCTTGGGAGTTTTTGGGAGCCCCTTCCACTCCCTAAACTCCCTTTTGGGGACCCTCTTAAGCCTGGGGCACGGGGCAAATTGCCCCTTTTGCCCCTGGGGGCAAAATGAATTCAATAATTTGGTACATTTTTCTCAATTTAGTAAATTTCCTCGCCCGCCTTTTGGGTGTTCGCGGCGGGCTGACCGTCCGCTACGCAGGCTACTGGTAGTTCCACATGCAAAAGCCAAACAAAACATATGGAGGTAAAATTTGGAACAGTCGAAGCAGAATTATAAAAATAAAAATGTCCGTTAGATGCACGCCGTTTTGTCGTCCTTGTGACAAGGGCTACAAGCACCACGAGCTTCTGGTTGCTCTCCTAAACACGAGAGATGACGGGTTTGCAGACGATGCAGAACAAGAGTCTCTCAAAAATTTAATCCGTAAACACAAGTCGAGAGGTTGGGACATTAACGCCGAGATCTTAGAGGCGAATGAGGAATTTCGGTTCCCATTACTGCACTGGGCATGTGTGTTGGGAAAAATACACACAGTACGCTGGCTTTTAGAGAATGGTCAGTATTTTGCCTTTGTTCTGAATATATACATTCACCCAACAAGATCATCCGCAGTCATCCCAATTATTAACGAAGGATTATTAACCCCTTTAAGTGGCAATGCGCACTGATGAGCCTGACATTTTTTTTACTCTGTTTAACGCCAGACAATTTGCTCGTCTATGGAGAGTACTGACACTCAATGGGTTAATAATCCAAACCGATATTACGCACACATACACACAACGTTTGGGTTTTTTAGACAATAAATTTTTCCGCAACCCTTATATCGCAATCCTAACCTGTTATGATCCTCCTTTTTCTGTTCTGGC
The DNA here is from genome assembly GCA_902702795.2 of Paramuricea clavata. NCBI lineage: Eukaryota > Metazoa > Cnidaria > Anthozoa > Malacalcyonacea > Plexauridae > Paramuricea > Paramuricea clavata. The sequence continues at coordinate 15,637 of CACRXK020011263.1, read as the reverse complement.
CACTTGTGTGCAGGGAAAAAATCATAAAAATATATGCTTGAAATTCAACTCTCGGGTTTGAACCCAGCTATAGTGCATTTGGGGCGAGCACCTTAGCCATTCGACCACTGAGGAATTCCTTGCAAAACGCTTGCTGAGATGTTCCTATTTCATTTAACTTGTTATAAGTTGTTTATTTTGATGTTATATCACAATTTATTGAGCAAATGCTTTGAATTGTTTGTTTTTTGAAAATACTGAAACCGACACCGAACAGCACCTAGGGCTTAAAAAATAGGCATACGGACGTACGATCATACGCTAGAATTAGCTTTGCGCACACCACAAATTTCAGGCAAGTACGATCGTGTATGCATCCTACAGCAGAGCTGAACTGTTACCCTTTTCTGTTTACCTCAAAATCCTTCAGACAAGGCCTAAAAAAAATACCTGTGGTTCCGGTTTCATCTCGCGAAAAAATTAGGGTTGGTAGGTCGGAAATAAAATTTTTTTTTCATGGTTTTTTCAATAATTAGTGTGACAACAGACGGCATTTTGGCAGCAGCCCGCAACCACCCGGAGAAAATAGGGTCGCACAGTCAATCGCATTGAAAAAAATAATAGGGTTGGCAGAAACAAATAGGGTCGGTCAGGAACCAGTCTAACCCTGATTCTGAAATATCCATATATTTATAACAATCAAACATGAAACATTGATCCAGAAACATTGAGTTCGCTGCTCGAATTTTTGCAGCCGTTCCTGGTTATAGGTCTAAATATAATATATATGTATATATATGCTCACTTGGATTATCCACCAAACCAAGCATTCTAGTTCAACCATATGAAGTGCAAAAAACATTATTCCAAATTGTATGCACAGCATATTGAGTAGGGATGAGCCGATCACTGAAATTGCCGATTCGATTAATCGGTGGCCGATAATACCAAATAATCGGCCGATTAATCGGCCAAAGCCGATTATTTCCATTAACACATTTACCAGTAGGCGTTAGTTGTCCTGATGAACCTCAGATGCTTTTAAGCATTGAAATGAAACTTGAGAAGCTAATGTAGCAAAGCACTTCTTCCTTCCTTCTAAAGCTGGATACAAATTGAAAAGTTTTCATGACATTCTCTTTTGTCTCATGTAATGTTCTTCTGTGCGCACACAATGTTTTCCGGTCTTGGGAGTTACATGTATAAGTGTTAATTTTCGTACTTATATTAATTGCATTTGCGATGAAGAGGTGAGATAAATGCAAGATCTTATTTGTACGTATTTGTGTAGCAGCTGCATGCCGCTCAATAACGTGAAAAATTGTCAAACATATGCAAAAAATGCAATGAATACACAGATTTTCATTTATTTCTAGTAGAAAATAGAAACTGGTCAATAATCGGCAAATGATTACCGATTATTAAAAATTGGCCGATTAATCGGCTAGGCAGATTAATCGGCTCATCCCTAATATTGAGTATTTTCGGAAAAGATCTACACTTCCCCCGCAGATCTCTAACATCCCGAGGGGGGGGGGGTCAAGAAAAAATTGTTTCTCATTAAGGGTGGATTTTCATTTTTTTTAAAGGGAGGGGTGGGAACATTTCTAGTGAGTGCAAGCGGCACCATTGAGCGAAATTTTGGTGGGGTATGTTGAATACATTATACACTTTATCAAAGGGTTTAGAGAGATTCTAAGGGGGGTTTAACCCCCCCCCCCCAATAAATTTGCCCATGTTTCTGATAATAGTAAGAGTATTAGGGCATCTGAAGGAGGTAGGGGGGTTCAATTCCAATTATTTCCTCCATGGGAGATGTAATGACCCATATCATTCACTCAATTTTCTGTACATGAATTTCCAAGTTGAAAAGCCTGGATATAGTTTGTCTTGTTTTAGTACATATTATATATAAAATAAATCTAAAATGATCTGTGGCTGTGTAGGTACAGTAATGCCAATAATAAGAAAGCTTTGAATTGCTAGGGATTCAAATAGCTGAAAAATACAAGGAAAAGTTAGACGTTTCGAGCAATGTGCTTCGTCAAAAAGTTAGTTGACCTTTGAAGGGCAGAAGAATTTTCTTCCCAGAGCCTGAAGACAAAAATTTTCTGCATACCAACAGAGTATTTTTGTGCTAAATCTGTGTGTGCATAAACATTTTGTGTTCCAGCTGACCATGGTTTTAAATTCAAGGAATAATGTCTGTCGACCATATGTTGTTGCACCCATAGTGGGACATCCATGGTGTTTTGGTTTCCTTCAAATTTTCAATAGCAAACTTCGTTCAAACAAATTTCCTGCAGCTGTTTAATATTTCCTGTGAGCAGTGCTCGTGTGTTTCTTATTTTTCCCACCCCCGGCCTAACTTGTACATGTAGGGCCTTTGCTAGAGTATAAATCCATTTACTGAGTTAAATCCGAGTCAGTCCCGAGCCCGAGTCAAATGCCCGAGTCGCGTAAAAAAAGACGAAAGTGAAGAAATTTCACAGTCGAATAGGGTTAGGAGTGGGTTTAGGTTTAGGGTACTAATTAGTCATTTTACCAACAAAGACAGTTAAACAGTGACTCGGACATTTGACCCGAACTCGGATTTGAGTCGGTCAGCAACCGACAAACTCCGAAATTGAATAAAATTCACAGTTGCATAGGGTTAGGGTAAGTTAGGAGTGGGATTATGGTTAGGATTAGGGTACTAAGTCATTGAACTGCAAAGACCATCGATTAAACAATGACTCGGACATTTGACTTGGGCTCGGATTTGACTCAGACTCGGATTTGACTCGGTTAACTGACAAACTCTATCCCTATCAATCTGAAGTTTTTATATTAATCTCTAATTAAATCTGCTTTCAGGTTTTAGCCCCACAGTTCAAACGAAGGACACTCTGGAGACCTGCTTGCATAGAGCACTCATGACACTACCAGATATATCTTCCACGAAAAGTGGCCGTTTAAGCGTGCTGAGATTCGAAACGCTCCTACCTCACTTCAGAGATTGTCTTGCCATGGGTGACCATCGTCAGGACACGCCGCTACATGTTGCTGCGCAGTTCATGGTGCAAAACAAATGTTATACGTTATATGAAAATCTTTTCATCACCATGCTGGCAGAAATTAAGAAGATGCCTTTTGTCAAGCAACGCATGTGCATCAATGCTCAAAATGTCTCTGGTGATACGGTTATCAATTTGCTAGCTTCTGGTTGCAAATCCCTTACCGTGATAGAGAAATTACTCGAAGCTGGTGCTGACAGCATGATAGTAAACAAACTTAACATAGGACCTCTCGATAATGCGGAGAGACACGGTCTAGTGCACATTGCAAACTTCTTAAAAAGTTCGGTACTCAGAGGTTATGGTGTTCTTCCCTCAGAAACAGAGTATCGAAATAGTTTACGAAACGAGCAATCAAGAAAACGTAGGTCCGAGCGAAGATCCACATACTACAGCACCATGTCGTCTTTGAGTATGTTTTGTCGGGAAGAAACACATCATTTGAATAAGTCATTGGGGTCTCAACAGCTAAGCAGTCCGACCAAGGAGTCGGAGAAGAGTACCAAGTCAAACGAAGCTGGAGAAGTGGGGAATATTGATGTGGTAACAACAGAGGTATAAATATATTATTTAACCCATTAAGCTGCAGAGCTTCCCCATTGACGAGTAAAATCGTCTGGCGTTAGACAACTAAAAAAAAGTAGGGTGCGTTGAGGCTCGATGAGTAATTAACTAGAGACATTGTCAGATTTTTTGGTTAACCCGTTAAGCTGCAGAGCTTCCCCATTGACGAGTAACATCATCTGGGGTTAGACAACTAAAAAAGTAGTTGCAGATTAACCCGTTGAGCTGCAATGCACCCCGGCCAGTCCCTACTTCTTTTTCACTTGTCTAACGCCAGGCCATGTAATTTACTCTATAATGGGGAAGCTTTGCAGCTTAAAGGGGCAGTGTCACAGTTCTGTCTGCACATCCAAAATATGTGCGAACTTGAAAACTGTCTGCCAACAATTAATCAAGTTCGGAGTGAAATACGATATGCTATTTATAATCCCTTCGTTATGCAGGACATCCTTGCTTTGTTTTAAAAATTGAAGGCTGCTGCATCTTTTCCAATTATGTAGCATTAATTTTAAATGTTTCTTTGAGCCGTTTATTTTAGCCAGTCTGTGCCAATTGACACTACCGGTACCCCTTTAATGGGTTAAATTATTGTAATAATAATTGATGATGGTTGCAGAAGGGTTGTAGGCTCGAGCCATGGGACTTGGACTCGAGTGGCAATTTTTGGAACTGGTGACTTGATTTGTCAATTAATCAGATTAATGGCATGTGATGCAGTGTCTGAAATTTTGCAGCATCCCCACAGTTTACTGAAATCTGGTTTTGCACCATACACATTCTATATTCTGTTCTTTATTCAAAACCAGACAATTTTACTTGTCAAGGGGAGAGTTGCATTGCGCCCTAGGATTGGGTGATATTTAAAAAATCATATTGTGATTATTGTCAACTCTATGAAATTATTACAATGTTGCAATACGTGTAATATGTTTCTGAGTGTACACAATATGATAATAATAAAAGAAAATATGATAATACTCCTACTTATTTTTTTACTTGTCTAATGCCAGACGATTTTACTCATCAATGGGGAAGCTCTTCAGCTTAGTGCGTTAACCAAAAAATCTGACAATGTATCTATAGTTAAGCCATTGAGCTGCAATGCACCGCAGTGCAACCTACTTTTTTTAATTGTCTAACGCCAGACGATTTTACTCGTCAATGGGGAAGCTCTGCAGTTTAATGGGTTAAGGATGGACATATATAGATATTTACTTTGGTTACTTACTATATTTAAAGGATGAAGAGACATCCAGCCAGTCAAGTCAGATTTCTTCAGTGATATTACACAACGTCAGTGATACTGATCCCATACCAACTGTATCAGAAAAGCCAAAAGCATCAGAAAAATCAGCTGTTTCATTAGAAACATCACCTACATCAAAACAATCAACCACACCACAAGTGAAGCATGATGATGATGGTGACTTTGGGATGTGCACATGTTGTGAGGTAAGCATAGTTTGGAAAGGGGTATTATCCCCTCAGTTTCACACACTCGTCACGTTTCAGTCAACAGTATACAGTACACAAACTTGTGGTTAGAGTTCGGCAACTGGCCTCTGTAGCTCAGTTGGTTAGAGTGCTGCACTGGAATCACAGGGCCACAGCTTCACATGAACTTGTGGTTAGAGCTCAACAACTGGCCTCTGTAACTCGGTTAGAGCGCTGCACCAGAATTGCAGGGCTGCAGGTTCACATGAACTTGTGGTTATGAGCTTGCCAACTGGCCTCTGTAGCTTAGTTTGCTAGAGTGCTGCACCGGAATCACAGGGCCATAGGTTTACATGAACTTGTGGATAGAGCTCAACAACTGACCTCTGTAGCTCAGTTGGTTAGAGCGCTGCACCAGAGTCGCAGGGCCGCAGGTTCACATAAACTTGTGGTTAGCGCTCAATAACTGGCCTCTGTAGCTCAGTTGGTTAGAGCGCTGCACTGGAATCGCAGTGTCACAGGTTCACAATGAACTTGTGGTTAGAACTCGACAACTGGTTTTTGTAGCTCAGTTGGTTTAGAGTGCTGCATCGGAATCACAGGGCTGCAGGTTCACAGGAACTTGTGGTTGGAGCTCGACAACTTGCCTCTGTAGCTCAGTTAGTTAGAGTGCTGCACCGGAATTGCAGGGCCGCAGGATCGCATGAACTTGTGGTTTGAGCTCGACAATGCGCCTTTGTAGCTCAGTTGGTTTAGAGTGCTGCACCGGAATCGCAGAGCTGCAGGATTACATGAACTTGTGGTTAGAGCTTGATGAACTTGCGGTTGTAGCTCAGTTGGTTAGAGTGCTGCAGTGGAATCGCAGAGCTCAACAACTGGCCTCTGTAGCTCAGTTGGTTAGAGTGCTGCACTGGAATTGCAGAGCTCGACAACTGGCTTCTGTAGCTCAGTTGGTTAGAGCGCTGCACCGGAATCGCAGAGCTCGACAACTGGCCTCTGTAGCTCAGTTGGTTAGAGTGCTGCACCGGAATCGCAGGGCCACAGGTTCATATGAACTTGTGGTCAGAGCTCGACAACTGGACTCTGTAGCTCAGTTGGTTAGAGTGCTCAGCTGCACCGGAATCGCAGGGCCACAGGTTCATATGAACGTGTGGTCAGAGCTCGACAACTGGACTCTGTAGCTCAGTTGGTTAGACAGCTGCACCAGAATTGCAGGGCCGCAGGTTTGATTCCTGCTAGGAACCTAAAGTTGCATTTTTTGCAACTGCTCCTAGTTAGGTCTAAATAAATATATAAAATTTATTCTCCAAAATTTCCAGCTACGAAACCCTTTGAAAACAATGAGTATTGTGTCTTCATGTTTATCACATCATTCACTACCATCTAACGCAAGCTTTCTCTTTGACAGGATGAGAATGATAACACTATCTCAATTGCTGCTCGCGAGAAAGATCAAGATAAGGGAGGTTCGTCCAGAAATTTGAACCTTAAGTTAACTGGTCTGTTTGCGTTTTTTTATGCATAAGTACAAAAAAGCTTTTAAATAGCAATTGATGACAACAAGCCCGTAGCAACTTGCCACGTACAGCCTGTATTAGTCTTGTTGGAACCATGGCTGGATTTTGAGGGGAGATTTGAGGAGGTGCGCACCTCTTAGGGCCTCCCCCAAGATCGTTTTGCACCTCTCCTGAGAATTTTTGCACCTCCCCAGAAAAGTCATGCACCTCCCCTTGGGAAAGTTTCAATGATGGATCAAAGTGAAAATGTGACATTTTTTGTTGCTTAGGGTCTACACTTCGTAAGAAAGTTTTTCTGTAAAAACGAAACAGTGTCAAGACTCAAGTACCCTTTTAATGCAATGTTTTGAAAGAAACTTTGTAGTGATTGTAGTGAAAGGCAAAATTGGATGAGTTGTTAATTCATTAAGACACTGATACATACATACATACATTTCATGGGGGTCGTGAGCTAGACCGCTGCACCTCCCCCACTATTTCCACCAAAATCCGACCTTGGGAACAACTTGTAGCATGAATGTTACCGTCATCAACCTTGTAACAAGGTGATAACAACTTGTTCCAGACTTGTCACAACAACTTGGAACAAGCATTGCCTCTACTCGAGGTGATTGGGGGGAAAGAGCAACCATTGACATCAGTAAATGGTTAGACTTTCGTGTTTTCTCGGATATGGACGTTAAAATCGTATAGGTACCTCGAATTTCCTATCAAGTGTGCAATAGCCTGTTGGGATCGAAAGCTTTGCAGTAATAAATTTACGTGGTGTTTCCACAAACAAAGCTATTATATTATAAAGTGTTCGGTGTTAAACAGCAAAGCCAAAAGATCCTGTTAAAACAAATCAGAAAACTCATGCTGTATATTCTATACCATGCGGTGACTGCGAAAAAGAGTATTTGGGTCAGTCTAAACGCCAGTTTGGTACACGGCTAAAAGAACATCAAAAAGCTGTTTCAACTTTAGACAAGGGAAAATCAGCTTTAGCCGAACATGTATGTTACACCAAACACGAGATTGCATGGGAAAACTCTAAAGTAATTACCACAAACAATCGCTATGATCAAAGACTTTGCCTAGAAGCGTGGCATATAAATATGAGTAATCATGCTTTGAATAGGGATGACGTTGCCTATTTGCCAGAGGAATATATGCATCTCATTGGCAGGTGACGTCATCCCTTGGGTATTTAAGAAGCCACGATTGCAATTTTAGATCACCCCTGATGAAGACACTAGACTGGAGTGTTGGGTCTTGATTACAATTCGACTGGGCTTTGTAATAATTTATTTAAACCAGAGTAGCGAGCGAAACATGATTGATATATGTACCTGGTTGCAGTGAACGAACAAACTTTAAAAAGTATAATTGTGTTTCAGATTCTGAAGTGAAATTGTTCGATGTGATGAAAGAAGCTGGTGTGTTGCCAAATCTTGCGGACGTCATAGCCAGGACCAAAGAGGGACACTTAAGTCGTATGCAAACACTTGGAAGTTCAATGAATGGTAAGTCGTCTATAAGTGAGATCTCGCGATCATGGGTGAAAAAAATATTTTACTTTGTGGGACCACAAGAGGTTCATTGAAACATTTTCTGCAAATAATCATTTAGTAAATCGACACACGGACTCCATGTGTGACACTAACTAGTTGTCAGATTGACTGTTATATTTTAACAGAAAAATCTATTTCAGTGCACTGAAAATCTTAATAATACTTGTAGGAATATAACATAAAACTAATTTCGATAACATGCATCGAGGGGTCTGATCCATATATTGACATGATCGTAAGGTGGGTAAATACAGATGCCAAAAAAGGACACCACCAGAGGGATCCATGCTCTGCCAGAAAATTTTGAAAATCATGTCCTATAGATTGGCTAAAAATGCATTTGCCATACAATATTTGTTAGTACATAATCATTCTATAGTCTATAGATTTATACACTATTGCACTGGCTATTAGTTCGGACGAATGTGCTATTTTTTAACAGAGTGTGTTATTTCAGTGCATGCACTGTGAATCGTAATATAATACTTTTAGGAATATGACATAAAACTAATTTAGATAACATGAATCATTGTCTGTCGAAGGGAATGTGGCTGTGAAATTCGTTAGAATAACAATATTGCGGCTTTTTTGGATCGAAATTTATGGATTACACAATCAAGAGCAGTTGTTGAAAGCAATTAAAGGACCAGATTGATGAGTAAGCAATTGAAGGACCAGATTGATAAACGTTGACTAACATAGATGATGAGCTATATTGTTATTCTAACGAGCTTCACAACCATCTTCCTTTCGCTAGGCTATGGGTAAATACAGATGCCAAAAAAAGGGCTGTTTCTTAATTTATCTAAATTATTACAATTACAAATTATAATTATATAAATTAATTACAATAATATGCAATTATTGGACGAGGTTGAGTAAAATATCGTGATCTATCAGTGGCGAGCAGATCAATTATTTGCCGATGCCGAAGGCTGATGCAGAATTTAAGCTGACGAATCATTTTCAAAGTGCGCATGCTCAATGAAGTATTTGCACCAGTTATTTGCGCCTGATCGATATTTGCACACAGTTGTTTGCAGGTAAATTGACCAATCAAAATCGAGAATACTATAAAGTGAATGATAAAAACATAAGTGTTTGCAACCTATAACAAAGCTCGCATATCTAACTGCGGGCAAATGTAAAAATTAAATTTTAATTTTTCAGAAATAGACGGAAAGCAAGTAACATGTCGAGAAAAAGAGAAAAGTCTTATGCGCGAAATTGGCCGGAAGAAACGCGAAGTTGAGAAATTAAATGCGGAACTTTACAACGTCAGACGACAGAAGGTAAGCGCAAGCAACAAACGAAAACTAATGGAAGAAGAAAGTCAAGATTTGCGGAAAAAGTTGCTTTCTTGTGAAACTCTCTTGAAAACGGTGCCCAAAGATACTTGCAATTGAATCAACACAAGGGTCGAAGTTCAATATATACGATAGTAGGAGAGAATCGAGGTTTTAGTTGTGGGATAGTATTTGACGTTTTCAGAGGCCGATTATATGGAGCGGGTTGTTCCGGCCTGCTAAGTTGGCCCAGCCATAGATTAAGTAAGAACAGATGTGTAACTTCAGTAAAAAAGTTGTTCCATGGTCGCCATCTTCCTAGCAAGTGTCGCTCGCGTGATAATTCGTCATTTGGTCATACGCGTAATTGCTTTCAAAAATGCTTTCAACATCTTTTCTGCAACTTCATTTGCTTTCAACAACTTTAAACATTCAACAAATGATGCTCTTGATTGTTTAATCCATAAATTTCGATCCAAAAAAGCCGCAATAAAATGTAAAAGTTCGTGTTTTTCAAGACGCCATTTAGCTAGCAAGTGTCATGGCGTGAGCATGACGTGTACATCTAGGGAAGTTTCAGGACATGAAGTTCTATTAAGTTACACATCTGGTATATACTTAAACTGTGGCCCAGCTACACGGCTAAAAACGCACAGGTTGTTCCAAGTTGATATGGACAGGCTTGAACAATATTGTGCGGCCAACTATGAACAAGTTGTCAACCATGTTATTCCAAGTTGTTACAGTTGAACAACGCTGTAACAACATGTTGACAATACTGTTCATGGTGGGCCGCACAACCTTGTTCACGCCTGTTAATATCAACCTGGAACAAGTTGTTGCTTTTTTCAATTTTTACGCCTGTACCCAGTGATCGTACAGGCAGCTGGCGGCAGTTTTAAAAAGACAAACTGTTAATTGCCACGCTATAGTTTTTCTGTTCCATTAAAAAATAACAATCACGACACGTTTTTAGCTTGTCGCAACTGTCGTCGCAAAAGAACTCGAGTCTACCTCAACGACACTGTTGTAACTGTCGTGAACTGTTGCCAGCGTGTCGCGACAAGACTTTTTTTCTTTTATGGAAACCAGGCTTGATTAAGGTGCTGTTTACATAAATCCGGATTGACTTTCAATCCGGAATGAACTCATTCTATTTTAATACAAACCATATTAAATGTTTACATGAGTCCGGAATGAGTTTACCCTGGATTCCCGAGCCTTCGACAGTAAATAATAAATTGAAACGTCGCGAAGGCTCTGGTTCAACGGGAAGATTCTTCAGTGATTAAACCGCGTCAATCACAAAACAGAATTAGTGGTTTTAGTACAGAATCTGTAATAAAACCACTAATTCTGTTTTGTGATTGGCGCTGTTTAATCAAAGAATTTTCCCGTTGGACCAGAGCCTTCGCGACGTTTCAATTATTTACTGTCGAAAGCTCTGGAATCCAGGGTAGAATGAGTTACAACTCGATCCGGATCGAGTTCGATCCTAATCTCATTCCGAATCGAGATTTCAATCCAGATCGAAATTTGGCTTCGATCCCATGTAAACACGAATCGAAACTCATTCCGGAATGAGAAAGCGACCGAATAAGATAACATGGTTACTTTTCTCTTTCTTAAAATGACTTTTTGCACAGTAAGTTCATGCACGTGTTTAAATGTATTAGCGCGGAAAGAGCAGAAGAGAAAACTACTGCTATGATATTTACATCATTCGCCATCTTGGAATTGAAATTTCCCGCGTAAATTCCAATGCTCGAACCCATTTTCCATGTAAACACGGATTGACTTGACATTTCGATCCGGATTGAAAGTCAATCCGGGATTCATGTAAACAGCACCTAACATTGGACATGCTCAACAGTATAATAATCATTGTTAGGTATTGATTAAAGATGATTTATATGGTGTATTTTAGGGCTCCCTCACGCATTGCAGTATAATTATATTTAGTATTGTCCCCAACAAGATTTTTCGCTTGTATTCTCGTGAAATGCAGTCGCTTCACTGTCCTAAACATGAAAGCGTTTATTGAAACACAAAAACAACATTCTGATGCTAGTTTAAGGCTCCAGTTACACGATACCGGATTCGCATCGGAGCGACATCAAATGTTACAGTTTACACTCACAAGTACAGGTATGATAATATAACAGAATTAGTCAAAAACGTCAAATATGAAAAGTTGTAAGGCCGAAAAGAGTCTTAGTTGTTGATGTCGCTGCGAAGAGAGTCCGGTATCGTGTAACTGGGGCCCAAGTCACTTATATTTGTTTACATTTTCAAAGTTAAAGGGTAATGGCAATAAAAAATTTTATTGCTTTATCTGAAAGAGCATGAAAAAATAAGCCGATTGGCCGTTTACTGCTCTATTCTATCTCATCTTGTTCCGAAGTTATACGCAAAAATGTGCAAAATATAAATTGCTGATTCAGCACAACGTGTGACGTCATTGGTAGGGTAAGTATGTTTAATGAATAGTAAACGAAGCATAGCTCAGTTATTATTGGCTCAAATCAAATGACATTTTGCGTACAGATAGTACATGATGAGACGCATGAGAAAATACTTCTAATTTTGTTGTCAAGGCAACGCAGTCGTTCCCAGGCCCCTTACACTGATTTTGAATAACTAGTTGCATTTATCTATGTGTATGTCATTTTCGAATTATTATCATGCAAGTAAACTTTTGGCATGCATAGGTATGGTACACATACTTCTGACATTATTTTATTCTTATAAGTACCATGAATAAAGCTGTTTTATAAAATTGGCGCAAGGGGCCTGGGAACGACATTGTTACCTTGGCAACAAAATTGTTTTTCAATGCGTCTCATCATGTACAATCAGTATCCAAAATTTCATTTGATTTGGGCACATAATAACTGAGCTATGCTTCAGTTTAGTATTCATTAAACATACTTACCCTACCAATGACGTCACACGTTGTGCTGAATCAGCAATTTATATTTTGCACATTTTTGCGTATAACTTCGGAACCAGATGAGATAGAATAGAGCAGTAAACGGCCAATGCTCAACAACAGATGATGAGATGAGAAACCTCATTAAGCTTCATTATCTATTGTTTGAATTGCATTCGACGCGACCGAAATTCGACGAATAAAACAGGCCTTAGGTGACCGGGTTGTCAACAAGTGAGGTCCCGGCTGGGCGACGGTTGACCCGTTCCCTCTGTAATCGCATTATTGCTTTTAATAATATTTACCATATAGAACCCGCGGTATCGGTAAAATTTCCCAACTCGACTCAGGTAATCGGCCTCTTGTGTTGTCCAGGCAACTACTGCCCGTCGTAGCGTCATTGTAAACTACCAATTATATATATATATAACTTTGGATGACGCGGACCCTGAATGCGTGGGCAGAACAGTCACTTGCTTATTGTATTTAAGTGTAGTTTCTGTAAATATTGCTTTCAGTTCATTTGTAGATATATATATTATAGTTTTGTGTTAATAAACATTTCCTTATCACCGTCTATACACACGCGTAAAATTCTCACATTTTCACACATCGAAAGTTAAATCATTAGAGAGGTTAAGATACCTCGGTTCCGGTTTACGCGGGTAGGGGTAATATACATGTACCCGTAAATCGGAGAATAACGTGTAACTTAAGAAATGCAAGATACTCCGGCGTAAGAAAACCGATCAGAGAATGGTAACACTTTCGCTGTTGAGGTTCGCCATAAATTGTTGAAAACTTTGACGAGCATATGTGCATTATTTATTTGGGTATAAGACTGTTGAAAATTTTTACCATTTAAACGGCCCACAAATAGTAAACAGAAAACACCCGTACCCGTTTGTCTTTTACGTGTAGACCGTTGTTTACCGCGGGGAAAAGGGTAGAAATTACGGGTAAAAATGCTGACATCAGCAAAAGTTGGTAAACAAAATGGCGATACTCGTACCCGTAAACTGGAACCGGGGTATCTTAACCTCTCTAACATTGAAATATAGAGCGGTTGCACTCATTCCCCAGGGACCAACTCGACAAAAGCCATGGCGGCCATGTTGGTGTTCCTGACAAAAGAGTCTAATTCAAATTCTTTTGAATTGGAACACCAACATGGCGGCTGTGACGTCATGTGTAAACGAGATACAGGGCCACAGTGTGCCCCCCAAAAAAAAAACAAAAAAAACCGGAACCCATCTAAATTAGTTACTACAATAGTTTATGACCTCGACACCTCTGAGATTTCAAATTGGCACTGAATACGCGCTACAAAAAGCTGCAGGGACACACTGATCTTTCAGCGTCGGCGTTTACACTGGATGTCATGTTACATTTTAAAGATGTATTTCAGTGCAATGTTATAATAATACTTTTAGGAATATAACATAAAACTAATTTAGATAACGTGCATCAAAGGTCTGAACCTAAGGTAAATACAAATGGCAAAAATGGACACTACTATAGGGCACTATCAGGGGGACCCAGAGTAACGGCTGTACACAGGCTAGGGGCTCCGTACGCTCTCCCAGAAAATTTTGAAAATCAAGTGTCCCAGATTGACTAAAAGTGCATTTGCAATACAACATTTGTTACATTACATCATTCTATAGTCTAACACATACACTATCGCACTTATAATTCCTTTTCTGAGGTCATACCACAATGCAGGTAACATTCTTTCTATTGGTTAGAATGTTTCTCTGAATTTCTCCTTTTATCTAAATTATTACAATTATCTTTTGTTTCTTTCTTGGGGAAAAATTTTCTGGGACCAATGGTCCCAGCTCAGTGATATGGGCATGTTGGAACACTTATCTTGAGCGTTTTACGCGTCTACAACATATGAATTTTAAAACTGGCTACAAATTCTCCATCCGGGAGACCACAAAATGCGCTAATCACGTGATGTGCTGCATTAGGATATACCATTAAACTAAACGGCAATGCTCTCGATAGAATGAACGGCTGCCTTACTAAACTAGTATCTGATAGCGTAACATTAAATATTTTGTCGCAAGCGCTGATTATTTCGTAGGCCAAAACTGCATCCCGTCCGTTGCCCGATTTAAGAAATCTTTGCCGTCTTGTTGTTATCAAATACAAACACGGGAATTCAAGTTTATCGATATTTGAAGGTTGTGCGAACATATAGTGTCCCAATAATTCCCACATGTAATTTTTAGGGTCTGTTTGAGAATTGTTATCGCACGTGCATAGATCAAGGTGGACTTTAGCATCGGCGCACGATTTGAATAGACTATACCGACTTAATCTCGTAACCTTTAGTAGCTTTATACCGTTTTTGTTTGTCAAATGATGCCCGAGTGTCATTTCAAATATTTCGTCCCTCTTATCAATGGCTGGGACGGTGTTTACAACAACATTAAATGTAGTTATTCGTTCTTCACCGATTACTTTTCTTCTAAGCCGTTCCACTCGTTTCAGAATATAGCGAAGACAATTCCCATATCCCCCTAACCTTTGCTTTTTATTCGGGAGAACATTGGCATCTTCTACATCCTCTGGCATTCCATTTTTGCCTTTTGTTTCTTTATCAACATTTTTGGAAAGCGCCATTTCGTTGTTTATATTGTCGTTATTCAATGCCTCACTGGTATATTGAGACTGTATCCTATTGTTGAGACCACCAACAGCAATGCTCGCTAAAAAATCCAGAAAAAACGAATCCATAATTGCATCGACGTCTTCACCTTCGCACAAACACACTGCATCGGCTGATAACTGTAATTCAGAACAATTTCTATTGGCGGAAATATTACCAAAAAGCCCGTTGCCATTTTTGCTTCCCGCAGCATTTCCAAAATCCATTTTATCATCTTCGTTGACCTCCGCACCATTCCTAATATTCCCAGCAATATTTTCTTCTTTACCCTCGCCAAAACCCCTCACTACGTCATCCAAAGCGAGATTCAGGTCTTCTAAAGCCACGAGTCGTTTTTGGTTCCTAATCAGATTCCCCATTCGCTCATTCCCAAGTACCTTTGCGGCCTGACGAGGTACTATCATAAACATGAACGGTTTATAGATTTCCTTTAAACCGTGGACCGTTCTGATGGCATAATCCGTAGTCTTGCTACCGTGATCGGAGAGAAGTATTGTTAAAGTAGTTTTATGTTGTGCCGCCATCGTTTTTACAAACCCTGACAAATATTCGTCATCTTGGGTTATCCGCTGACCAGTATGCTCGTGGCCGGTGTTGAGATGCAGGTACGAGAAGACTGGACACGAGTTATTTTCG
>CACRXK020011262.1:0-16574 GCA_902702795.2 Paramuricea clavata | reverse complement strand
GACCCCCGCGCCTCATAAAAGTAGAAACTGTTCTGACCCCCCCCCCCAGTGGGGATTGAAAAATTAACAGCAATGAAACAGGTGTGCGTTGCAGGTAAAGTTAGATAATAGGACAATCTGTTAAATCTAGCTCATAATGTCCTGCAGGTGAATGTGATTCAACCATATATGATTAAAAAATATATATTATGTGTTACTACTTTGCAATGCAGCATTTGTCCTACCATAACCCATTAAGTTCCACCCTGGTTAACATACCTTGTAGTCTTCGTTTGCAATACTCAATAGATTGCAATATTCCCAAATGAGTCCCACTTTGCAGTTTTACTCTGTTTAACTCACGTCTGGCATTTCTGGCATTAGAAAAATTAAAATAATAAAGTTGGGTACATTTGGGTACATTGCCAGGCAATTCTTCTTGTCAAGGGAAAGTGTTGGGAACACACTATATTAATATTGCCATGTTTATTTGTAATTAAATTGCTTATCTGTTTTGTTTTCTTAAATTCTAGAATATTATTCACAGACCAGGACCACCAGTACGTATTACTTAACATGTTTCTTTTTATCTATTCGATCTGTAAAGCAGGGTAAATACTTCGTAAATAGTACACTTGATAAGGCATGCTAGACATGAACTTGCTTTTGCCTTTGTATATTTATACCAAAAAGACATACTGTACAGTATACAATATTACCAAGAAATCCACATATTAATACAGATGTCTGCTAGCAAAGAAAAGGAGGCGAATAAAGATAAAAACTAGAGTGAAAAAGAAACGAAAAAGCAGTCTTTACCAAAATGTTGTTCAAATTTTACTAAATTAAGAAACATTTTACCAAATGTCGGCTTCCCAAATAATTACGTCATAATAATGCCAAAAAACAATAGTTGCGTCATCAAAGTAGAAAAAATATTCACAAAAAGTATCTCGAAATACTTGTTGCTTCCATCGTTATTGCAGTTTTTGCTAATGACAAGGATTTATTTCTTAGGCTTGGCAGTTCTGTTCATCACTTATTACACACGTTATTAAACAAGAAACACACATCTTTACCAAAATGATTATTAATAATTAATACCTTTCAGATTTTACCAAAAAAAAAACTTGATACCAAATTTTCTTGAAAATTCACGAAATTTTACCAAAATTAAAACTTTTTACCAAATCTGGTCACACTGCCAGCATCTGCGAACCATCCGCCTGGCTCTGATGTTATAGGACTACTATAACGGGACTCACGTGACTGGCCAAGATGGCGCGGATGAGTTTATTTGTTGTATTGTACTAAATTTATAAATAAACTGATTTATAATCAGCATATAACAATTAATTTTACCGTTTAGACAGAATTTTCAAAAGAGCAAGTTGCATTTATCTATCCATGAAACGAACAGAAAATTTAATTTATGTTATATCTTACATTTTGGGCCTGTGAATTATTAACCTGATAAAAATGTCTATTAAAGTTGTCTACTGGTTTAGTCCCCAGTTAAAATATGCTCATCCGCTTTATAAATAGTTTTACGGCTTTTTTACCTCGCATTAAATTGTCATGTGCATGCACTATACTCATATCAGCACTAATGCCCATGAGTAACTGTTAAATGTTCTTTACTATTTAAGGGTCCACCTGGAGATGATGGTGCAATTGGTCAAGATGGTCGCAATGTAAGTTTAATGTAATCTTATTTGTAGCATTGTTGTTTTTTTTCAATGTACAGTACAGTATGAGCGCTCACAAGGTTAACTCGCTCATTGCATTCGCTTTGTGAAAACGTGCAAAAATAAGATAGTCAGCACTTCCCATGAAGAAAGCTCTACAGTATTTCCAAGCAATTTCCAATGAGTCGATGAAAGATTTTGCGTTAGGGGCACTATAAGGCCCGTACAAACAGACCCAATAATGTTGGCAAAACTTCATTCCAAAGTTCTTTTTGCACGGTAGTATACAAAACATACTTCTGTGGTTTTGGCAAACAGAAGACTCCCTTGATGTGAGATAAATTCTGTGCACACAAATTCTGTGTATGTTTCTAAAAATCGTGAAAATGAAAATTTTTTTTTGGTGACTCGTGAAATCCAAAAATGATCTTCGTGATTTCGTGAAGAGACCTCCCCTTGCCCCCCCCCCCCTCCACACAATTTTCGCAATGCAAACCTGTTTAAAACTAGTCAACTTATTGGCAAAATTACTTTTATCATATTTCAAATATCCCTGGAAAATGCCTGGAAAACGAGAGGAAAAATTATTGAAAGTTGTGGATTTTTAAAATTATGAAGGTGTAGGAATGCAGAATGATTAACGCTGTTTTTAAACGATCATTATCTCAAAAAACGAAGTTCAAATGCCCTACATTCCGCAACTAAGTGGTGGTCAAATGCCCCATTGTAAATTTAATTTGAAGGTTAAAATTCTTCAACTTTCAACTTCCCCAGTCCATTCTGGTCAAACCAATCTTGAACATAATTCAAATATTGACTTCGAAAATCGTTTAATAAAAATTTCGCCATTTTCTTGAAAACGCAAAAGCAAAAAATGATTGACACGTTAAAGCCCGTAGTTTCTTATGTCAGCGGGAAGCAATTCTATCTATAATAGTCTTCATGTTAGGTACTTAGGTAAACTAGTAGTTTTTTAGTTGTGGTCAAGTTCCTCACCACTTTATGCCCGCCCCTAGGGAAAATCATGAATGGCAAATGCCCCTCTCGTGCCCGGGGGATGTTACACCTTTGTTATACCGTTTTGATCGGCGCATTTTGTCTGATTTGTACATTTAGATTTTCACTTATCTATAACTTATTTTCACTTATCACTTATTTTTTTCTGTAGGGATACAAAGGCGAAGCTGGAGCACAAGGTCATGAAGGTCCTCGAGGTCCACCGGTATGTATAACGCGAAAATAAACTCTATAAACAATTTTTCCACCCTGGCTTAAAAATAGTGTAATGATATTTAAGAACTAAGACTGAGGCATTGATATTTAACATGAAATTATGTATTACGTATTATGTATAATATGTATTTGTCATTTGATTCAGTTGTGAAACTCACATAAAGAAACTGCTATCATATAATTTCGTTGCCATAGAGTATTCTATTAATTAATAACACCAAACAATACATACTCCGTAAATGGTAAACATTTTATTTCTCTATACGTTTTGACTATTATTTGCAGTCGACTTCAGGAGAACGCCACGTTTTCAAAAATGTTGACTAGTTAGTGAATAATTTATAAGCAACTCGCGAGCAGCGAATTATACTGTAAATACTGTAGTTTGTTTTTTTGAAAACGTGGTATTCTCCAGGTAAGATGACAGCAATAGTCGCCGAAACGTAGAGAATAATTAAAATGTCAGAAATTTATCGAATGTCGATTGTTTCGTGTTTAATAAAACTGCTCTACTTCATTCTATTTGGGATATTCTCAACTTCAATGAAATTTTGGTGGTTTTACAAAAAAGTTAATACGAAAACCGACAGTAAAATCCTGATAAAACTAGTTGTTGGCCCCAATCCGGACATTTCAAACCCCGTTTTCCAGTGGGCCAAACCATAAACTAATGTGGAAAAAAACTGATACTTACTGGTTCACTGTTTTACATGTACAAGTATACTATACTATACTCAGGGTTCATAGCGGTCTTTGAAATCCTTGAAAGTCTTTAAATTTGAATGCAGGTCTTTAAGGTCTTTGAAAAGCCTTTGAATTGTGTGAAAACGCGAAGAAATTAGGCAGCAGAAATCAGCATTTTAGGATGTGATTTGACGGGACTAATTACCGGGTAACAATGGCGCTTACACTCGCAATTTTTCGACAGTTGATTGCTCTGAAAGGTCTTTGAAAAGTCTTTGAAAATAGGCAGAAACAATCTTTGAGAGTCTTTGAATTTTGTTGGTCTTGGAGACTACGAACCCTGTATACTGTAATAATATGTACTGTTTATATGCTGTATGTACACAGCATACTGTACACAATACTGTACGTATCACACACATATGTACGCACATATACAGAACTCAAGTATTGGTTAAAAATTACTTCAATGAAGAAATGAACTCAGCCATGCACTGGTTTAAATTGGGATATTTCAGTTCTAATTAGTAGGTTATGTGACAATAGGATAACCGGAAACCCCAATCTTTAAAGATTCAGACAGGTTAATTAAAATGCCACCATTGCCCAAATTACGGTGGTATAAATTTTGGTGGTATAATATTTGGATCAATCTGAAAAGGAAGTTGAGCAACAGTTGCCGGATATGACGTCATTAGATTGCAAATTAGGTTTCTTTTGTTTTTTACTTCAAAAATGTGTCTAATGACATCACATCCAGAAACGTTGAATACGTACAATCCTTCTCAAAATTAAAATTACCCAAATATTGTACATAGCAAAAATCAGTGCTGTGAAAGGTGCATATTTTTTTGAAATAGCAAAAAATGTAACTTTTTATAGACTTGTTACCTTTACAAAGTTACTTTACGATTTTTGTAGCTATGAAAAACAACCTGTCATTAAAAATATTAGCTATATGTTAGTAATGGGCCTTATGCAGGCTTCTGTCCAATTCCCAGGAATTTCAGTTACAATACTGGACGTTTTATATGTTGTTTATATCATAATTACGAGTGTTCACCAAAAATTTTGAATTTTCGAACGCCTTCCGAAACTGTGTTATATACAAAATTTAGTTACAAATTCTTGTTTAAGGTTAAGACCTGATATAAACAAAAATCTAAACATTTTGGCCCTAACTCCAATTTAATTTTCATTTTTAAACTGAACTAGTTAAAAAGGTACCTTCAATTTTTTGTAACTTGCTTAATTAAAAATACTTCTTTAGGTTTTAACAATTTCATTGACATTGAGTTCAATTATTACTGGAACGAATAGGATAACCCAACTGCAAGCAGGGGCGAAACTAGCCCGTTTTAATTAGGGGGGGGGGTCTGGCAGAATTGCCTTGCCAAAACCAATGATTGCCTGCAGCCTGCAGTGCCAGCGCTAATACAATACATCACGAAGTTACGTGCATAATTAAACTGCCGATGCCGATGTGCATGCATACGAACTGCTTAATGTTTGCTAGCTGTAATAAGTTACTTAATAACTCTACATTCTATCATTTAAATTGCCCTGCCAATGGGGATTTTTGGGGGTGCCACACCCTCCCTCGAGTTTCGCCCCTGACTGCAAGCTGGTAAATAGGAGAGGAGTTATTGTACAGTGAATCAGTTGATCAACCACATTAACACAATATAAGTTAACAGCATAAATAGAATGGCAAGTACTATATTTTATCGTAAACATGTAACGATCGTTCCATTTCAAACCAAAATGTAACTAATTACGGTTTCAAATACCTCTTCAAAACGTAAGTACAATCCTGGACAAAAAAAACATCCGGACGCTGCTTACAAACGAATTAATGTTTTTGTCGCGTAAACTGTCGTCCCCCCTTCCCCCCCCCCCTTTACAACGTTGTTACAACAAATATAGCATAAGTGCCACTAATTACAACTGAAGTGTTAATCAACGGCATTGTATGAAGGAAGGGCGGATGGATTTTCTGAGGTATATTTAGGTGTTGTTCCAGGAATGTTATATTTATAATGTTTGTACTAGTAAATTTGTCCGGGATTGTAGTTACCGTTACAGTTACTTAAAAAAACTAACGATTACTTGTAATTTCATTACTTGTATCGAAGTTACATACAGTACTGCCAAAAATCATATCTTGGGTTAGTGACACTTTCAGTGACTAAGCTATTTTAAAACCTGTCCATAATAGAAAAAAGAATAAAGCTCCATAATATCAGTTAATTTAAAGATTTTTGTAATGTTTTAGGGAGATCCTGGAGCGGCAGGCGATATTGGAGAGCCAGGAACTGCTGGAGAACAAGTAAGTTATCTCCTGGATTGGAGAGATGCCTGAATCCTACTACTAGCGAGAACATTTTGAGAATTAGATGTCCCATAGTAATTTTACCTAAAATTGTCAGGTGTATTGCCCGTTAATAAAGGGATATTTTTCTTAAATTACATGCTTTATAATTAACAATAGTGAAGATTCATGTCAATGATTAGAGTATTGATAGAAGTTTAGACTTGACTTCCACTACCACTACCATCAATAGACCATTAACCAATCATAACGCTTAATCTACCCGATTAACCAATCAGATGCACACAGAGCAAGTGAGAGGTAGCGGAGTGGAAGTCAAATCTGAACCTCTCTGTTAATACATGTATGTTATCGATATACGATTGAAAAGAAAGTTTACAGAAAACAACGAAAATGTTCAGTACTATGATTGAAGGGTTATTGTAGGCAATTGTGGCAGATCTGTTACATGCTTGCCTATGAAATTAATTTGTCTTAAAATGCATAAAAATAACTTGTTTTATTTCTCTTTGAATATATTAGGGTACACCTGGTGCCAAAGGTTATCAAGGTCGTCGTGGGGTAATCGGAGATCCGGTAAGTGTGTACTATAATTGAAGAATGATATAAAACTCAATTTTAGCAAAGTCATACATGTGGATAATTGTAAAATTTTTATTGATTTATTTCAATCAAACGGGACGGACTCGAACTCCCATGCATATAAACATAGTGAAATGTATAGTATTATAGTTAAAATATTTACATTAATAATACCTGTGAATTAACATACGCCAATTTCTTAAGCGCCAACTAATTTTCAAACTGTGCAGATGTTCAATACTCGAATAAGAGTTGCTCATATGACGTCACTGTCGTCACATCCGTTAACGGGTTCGTGGCGCCTTATAACCGTTCGTGGCGCCTTGATCGGACCAATAGACCTTCCCCGTTTGAGTGAAATTTTGATCTAGACAAAGTCTTGACCAAAAGTTCATCACAGATTGAAAGAGCATCACAAAATTAGTAATATTCCGAAGTTGCGAAATGTTGTAAAATGCGGATAATATAGCCCTGCGAAGTTTGCCGTTTTTCAGTCATTTTGCATTACAAATGAAAATTGATAATCAGATGATCAAACTGATTATCAATTTCCCATTTGTAATACAAAATGACTGAAAAATGGCAAACTTCGCAGGGCTATATTATCCTCATCAACATTTTGTAACGAAACTTCGCAATATTACTAATTTTGTGATGCTCTTTCAATCTGTGATGAAATTTTTGTCTAGACTTGTCTAGATCAAAATTTCACTCATAAGGGGAAAGGTCTATTCCCTGTTTTTGCCTTGCCTTGTTGCAGCAAGTTACGCTTGTTACTCCTTCGCCCTTTCATTTCGTTAAACTTTGTTAGTTCAACAAGTACAATGTATAGACCACTATAGATTGTATTTTTTCCACTGACTCGTCAGTGTGACAGGTGCCGGAGGGATACCTTGGCAGAATTGTCATGGCGAACTCCTTTGCTACTATTTTACCTGTTGCTGCTCTGCAGGCGAAGCTGTTTTACATACACAGTTCCAGAGAGGGACAATACGGTTGGAGAAAGACGACTGAAAAGTACTTGTTTTACATGACGAAACTTTAAGCACAAGAGAAGGATTTCACAATTACGAGTACGACTATGACTAACAAATGACACATAATTTATCTACCATAGTTACTTAACATGCTCTTGTACCTTTATCTACTAATGTCATCACCCACTATAATTTGTTTCTTTTTTAGGGTGCAAATGGTCCAAAGGGTGAAAAGGGTGTTCGTGGATTCAAAGGAGATCGTGGATGGCGAGGAGATACGGGTCCACAGGGGCCAAAAGGCACAACAGGAGCAGCTGTACGTTTTATGTTTTATAATAATATAATTACAGCAGTATACTTAATTCAGGTGGCAGGTGTATAGTTTTCTGCTGGTCGAAGGAGGAAACAGTGGCTTAACGTCGTATTAGAGGGCCCTCGGCCTAAACTGAAGAGGACTCTTGGTCCTAAACTGATCCGCACACCTAGTCCATTCAACAAGGGCGTCGCGCCTCGGACTGCGCCATGTAAAAATTGCCGAAATACAATTCCCATTAGAGTCAGCGAACTACATGCAAAATCCGACACCAATTTCAAACTTCGAATTTTGCATGTATTACTGAATTTTGCATGTACTGAATTGTTGTAAGGCTGAAATAGGCAACATTTAAAGAATTTACTAAGAATATACTCGAGATTGTTCAAAGAACATCTTTCAAAGGAAAGTATATTTTATGCTGTGATGAATCTATTGCAAACAAATGGTACTGTACTACTCTAAATTTAAGAATGTCGTAAGAATATCCAAAGATTTCCGAAGTGACAACATCAACATGTGACATTTTAATCACATTGCATGAATTCTTTAAAGCGAAATGAAAATGAAACCAAGTCGCACATTTGCTTGCATTATGCGATGACTGCACAGTTACGGTCGACCGTAATTAGAAACATCGATTAGAAACACGTACATTATTCAAGCCATTGAATTTGAACTTTAAAATTCAATTAATACAAATCTAAACATAAATCAACCATCTCTGAATATAACAGAGCTTCTTATGGCAATGCAATAGCTATGAATATTGTAGTTTTTACGCTAAGTGCTTTAAATGAAACCTTGCAAATTGTTTTTGGACAGACAGAAGTCTAAATCTTTTGCATCAATGTAACATTTTCACAAAACTTAGTCCTTGTATAAATAACTAACCGATTCATTCTCGTATATTTAGGGTGCCAAAGGAGCAGCTGGTGGTAATGGGCGAGACGGCAACGCTGTAAGTACATTGTGTATGGTATACCTCATTGTGTATGGTATATGTCAGTTTTGTACACTTTTAGCCTGTGAACAAGAGTGGGAAGCATTAACTCTAGGCTTTACACCAAAGAGCTTGCTCTTAATTAATCAACATGGGCTACGAGAAACAAGGGGAAATGGGAGTTTTTGCAGGAAAGAGCCTGGGAAAGACTACAGAGTACAGAGAAGGCCTGCGAAAGACTACAGAGTACAGAGAAGGTGCAAGTAGTTGTAGATGCACCCCAATCAACAAACATTCAGCAACTTCGTTCCTTCTTAAACCTTGTGAATTACCATCACATGGAGGTTTTTACCAAATTGTGAAGTTCTGAGTTGATGATATCTATTGATATTCTGTAAGGATTGGAAGCATTTTTTCTTAATATTTTGAGAATTTGGATACCAGATTTTCAGTTTGGATACCAGGATAAAAAATCCACAATGGATTCCAGAAAAGAATTTTAATATCTTACTCTGGATCCGATGCATTCTCGAAGGTTAAAGAACTCGTCAGATCGTGTATGGTTCTTACGCATTATAACTCCAAACTTCCTCTGAAACTAGCTTGTGATGCCTCGCCGGATAGAATTGGGGCAGTTTTGTCCCATGTGATGGATTTTCAAGTAGAATCTATTTTTTGCTTGCACTAGTACAGCGCTATTCCTACTCTTTTGTCTCGCAGATAAAAAAATGTATTCATAATTATGGTGAAGTTTATGCGGACTCACCACAAATACAGTAACCTTCACCATTCTGACTACATATATAGAGCCATGCAATTTTGATATGCAGTTTTTGAAAAATTCACTCCATGTGCTATAACAAAACAACTTGTAGTTGGGTGTAGGGTAGGAACTCAATCGCATAAGTAAACTGAAGTAATTGTTCGTCATTTTCTAGGGTCGAGATGGTGAAGTTGGATCGAAAGGCGATCAAGGATCTCCAGGAGATCGGGTTAGTATTTCAATTTACCATTCTCCAACATGCAGTGTATCATATATAAATAGTGACAGGATTTGGAATCGCAGCAAAAGAGAAAGTCAAAGAGATCCGTTACCTTTTTACCAACAATTTTGACATTTTTATCGCTTACAAACGATCAAGTTAACGTATGGCAAGTTTTATTTGCTTATCCACATAGGCAACGTTGCCACGTTTTCCTACTGACAAGTAGTACACTTGTTCAATTTGTACACTTGCTCAACTGGTACACTTGTCCAAGGTGTATACTTGTCATATTAAAAATTGCCAAAGTGCAAATTTTGCTCCTCCGTTTGGGTCAACAGTAACCTTTAGGTCAGCAAAGGAAAATTTGACAATGAAATTTGAACACTCGAATGTGGTTGGTCAGCGATCTATTATTCTAGTATTTATTGTTTTATTATTACAAAATATTATCAGGGTGCGCAGCTTACAGACCGTGATTTTCAGTGTGGGCCCAATAGCTATCCTGGCGGTCAGAAAACAAAAAACTTATCATTGAAAATTTGTTGTACTGTACATACATAAAATGAATGATGCCTTAATGCAATCGTTTCTCTTGCAGGGTGAACCTGGTGAACCTGGACAAAGTGGACCCGCTGGTGTCCCTGTAAGTACAATACAAAATGGATTATAATGCATTCATCATTCAAACTATATTTCCATTCCATATTCTCTGATCCGGAGTTCGCGTTATCTTCATTTTTGGCAGAAATGGACCTCAAATTTAAAAATTTTCAAGCTCAAATTAGTCTATACCAACATGAAGATTTCAATTCCGAGGTCTATTTTTGGCAAGGATCTGTAGGTTATGAGATGAAAAACTCGGATTGGCGAATTGGTCAGTATTTCCTGGCTAGAATCTCGTTAGCCAGAAAGCAACGTAGAAAACAAATAACATTCTGATTGAAGCATTTTGTGAAACTTAATAAACGAGAAAACATAATCCACAAGAAAATAACAGATTCTATTTCAAAGTCACTGTTGATTTTAATATCAATGAGAATGAGTATTTGAAATAAATTCCAACTATTACCTTGTAAAGATATAACAAAAATCACATGGTTATAAAAAATGGTTCAGTAAAGAACTAAAGCTACAACTATTATTGAGAACACGGGACCTTAATCTGTTTAACGTATTTATAACACTGGACAAAGTATACTGTGTGTTGTTCTAGTAAAACCCCGAAAATATTTTTCTTCATAAAATTAGTTTTTGGTTTATTGAGTATGAAATCTCGATTGTTGCTACGGAGATCATACCGCGAGTTACAGTAGCTTTGAGGTCAAACATATTCATTGTACTCGATGGCATTTGCCATTTCTTACTTTATGCATAAAATAGTGCAATGCTTGTTGATATATGTCGATGTCATAGAAATATCATAGGTTGTTAATGGAGTATTGATGGTGCTTACATACTTCCATAGGGTGAGGCAGGTCAGACTGGTCCCTCGGGTCCACCTGGTGTGGCAGGCAATCCTGGTACTCAAGGAGATAGTGGTCCACAAGGTGACGAAGGACCTGAGGTAAGAACATTCTGCTCTCTGTGTCAATATTTTCTTCTACCACTCTCGGAAATTCAATTTAACGTTCTGTCCACTTCGTCGCTTATAATTACCTGTATCTTTTATTTCTTGAAATTTTAACCCAAGTATATCTCGCTCATCACAGGAATGTCCAGGAAGGTTTATTTTATGCAAGCATGAATTGATGGTGAAATCAATTACCTTTTATTCCCTCAGTTGTATATGACTGTCTACTATTCTCCCCAAACCAAACTCCCAAAGTGGCTGGATTCATTCTAGAGGGTACAAGATTCCCCTATTTGGGAATGCCGAGGCACGTTTGAAGCTTATTTTATTCATGCAAACAACCTTCTGGTCAAAACTGTAATGTGAACCCTCGTCAACAAGAATGCAATGGTTCAGAGTTTTTAATTTTTCAGGAGTCGAAGCTTGAAATTTTTCATCTTCAATTTAGGGCGAACGTGGTGAGCCTGGAACCGAAGGCGCTGCTGGAGAGCAAGGAGAGCAAGTTAGTATTAAGATGTGCTGTTCGTAATCTATTGTTTCGTTTCGACTGTACATTGAAAAACATCTCTGTGCCATCGCAGAATGCTTACTTGAGAAATTTGATCGGAAAAGTTGAAAGTGTAATAAAACTCAATGAGATGGAAAGCCCATCTTTAATCCACACACTAACATCAAATTATTGCATTTTTCAGGGTGATAGTGGCCCAGCGGGAGCTGTTGGACCCAAGGGTGCTACCGGTGATGCTGGTGAACAGGGTAACCAGGGATTGACTGGACCCCCTGGTCAACAAGTAAGTCCTATGTTCTTAAGAACAGCATACAACATACAAGTATTAATACCCCAGTTACACGATACTGGATTATTCTCGTATGGATTGTAATCCTATACAAATCCAATCTGTTTCAGTGTTGTCTTCTTCAGTTGTGTCAGATACAGCAATCCAAACAAAAGCGTCTGAATATATATTTACATACGAATATTAATAGAAAATATCTATAAAATCGTTTCTTGAGCAGATGGCTCAGATGTCGGTGGTTCTTATGTAGATAAACTGGAATGAGAGTAAATAACTTCCCATGGACACGACTCCCATATACAGTAGTAGCTCAGTGTCTAGCATAAGCTACCATTTTACATTGTTTGACTCTATTATTTACCACCAGGGGTCTCAAGGCGAAGATGGACAAGCTGGCGAAGATGGTGAAAGGGTATGTTTGAAATGCTCTGTGTTTGATCTCATTTCCGGAACCACGGGTGCAGCGTGTGCAAGTGCACGCCATGCCTTTTGTGTTCATAACTTTTTGGGTGCAGTGCGGGTGCAGACTATGGGTAAATGAACGATTTAGCTTCATAACCTAGTAAACGGCCACATAAATTACTTTCTTCAGTAGAAGAGAAAGCGAAACAGTTTCTGCTAATTCTGTGTGCCTTATTTTAATATTTGAAATTAAAAAAAAGTTGTCTGCGTAACAGTCGCTTATTGAAGGTTTTGAGGCATCTATTCAAAAATCCTCAAAACCTTCAATAAAATAAAGAGACTGCTACGCAGGCTAAATAAAAGGTTGCTTCATTGCTTGTGTTTGCTTTTTAATTAGGTTATAAGTAGGTATACTAAGTGCCCTTTCATTTTTGTTTCTGCCTTTTTTTTAAAAATATACCCTTCTGATAACAAATAACACCCCTTGCCCTCGGCAACTTCCGGCATCCCTGTTTCCGTATTGTATCGCCAAAAAGATTACGTTTTTAGAAACGAAGTTTTCATTTGTCGGGTCACGGAAACCAATGAGCTTTGGCTATTTGTTCGTAAATTGATTTGATTAATTTACATGACCAGTTGTTGTTTCACACAATAAAACCGGAACCGTACTGTGCCCTATAAGGTGCAATTCCTTCAGAGATTCGATCCTCGAGTGCCTTAGCTACTTGGTTGCCGAAGATTTGCTTGGGAATTAGTGAAATTTACACTTGACGTCATTTTTGCATGCTGACAGATCGACGAAAATAGTTGTGTCAGACAAATACCATTGGCATATTAGTATCCGGTCAGGTCAGCACACTAATTTAAATCGAAATGTGATTTTGATTTTGAACTGTATACAACAACATAAACCGTAACCCTAGGGTTAACACAAACTCTAACCCTAAAATTAACACAAACTTTAACCCTAAAATTAACACAAACCCTAATCCTAAGGCTAACATAAACCCTAACCCTATGGTCATCTCACATCATCCCTCGTTTTAATTTTGTGCATAAAATTATGGAGGATAACATATCGTAGAAGCTTGGGATATATTTTCATTGCGAACAATTTAAAAGGGGAATGATGGAGTTTGCAAGCGTCTTTAGCCTGATCGAACTGAGACTGTTTGATAATATTTATATTTTTGTCTGAGAGTTTCTTCTGTGTATTTTGCTGTAGGGTGACGATGGATACCCTGGTCAAGCTGGTAGACCTGGTGATAATGGAGAACCCGTAAGTAAAATTGCTCCTAGATATTGTAACGTTGAAAGTATTTTGACTAAGTCTTCGCCAGCGCCAACCGGTTTTTTTGCGGCCATTGGAAAAGATTGCATTTGGATGGTTGATGATCATATTATTGTTGCTTTGGACGTTTTTGTGAAAATCTGCACAATGCAGTATGCATGTTGTAACATTTACCATTAGTTGCCTTGCCAATACCAAATTTGTCAGAGAGTATTTTTGTGGATGAACATATTTTGCACGTATTGTATTTATAGTAATGCTATCGATCGTTCGCTAGAATGTCACGCGCGTTGCGGCCGAAAGGACTATCAGCTGGCAGATAGTTTAGTGTTTATTTACATTGTTTTTCAGGGTGAACAAGGACCATCCGGTCCAGATGGAAATGATGGCCCACAAGGTGAACGGGTATGTAGCATGCAACTTTACATTACAAGCATGAGGATATTTGGAAACTGTTCAGTTGTTCACATGTGATTTATGTGATTTAAACCAACCTTGACCCAGCCCCCCATGCAGTAATGGGTAGGGAAAAAATTCTTGCCTTCTTTGTTTTTTGTTTCTAATTCGGCAGAAGACAACAATAGAGCGTTTGCACTCATTCCGCAGGGACCCACTCAACAAAAATCATGGCGGCCATGTTGGTGTTCCAGACAAAAGAGTCTAATTAAAATTCTTTTGAATCGGAACACCAACATGGCGGCTGTGACGTCATGTGCAAACGTCCTATACGTTCAACTGAAACAAGGGAGCATGTCAGAAATAACTTCGATTTTTGTTTGATTGCGATAATTTGGTATCGACCAGAGGGTTTTGGGTACACGCAGTGTCTACAGTAATAGGCTTTTATTGTAGATATACGGCATATTTACATTGAAATTATTGGTCATCGGTATATTTAAATTTTGTGATTGATTGATAAATTTTGAATTAAAATTTACCGAAGTAGTTTTGAGCGTCTTTTCAGGTATTTTGGACGATTTTTATGAGATATTTGGTATACCACTACACCCCTGCATGCACACCACAATAATTCACTTTTACGTCGCCATTTTGAATTACGAACACGCGTCGAACAATTTTCGAAATAACACGCTCTATGGCTCGAGCACATGTTACCTGTAGATTCACAAATATACAAGTGTACTGAATATATAGTCAAGTCAACTCAAAATTAGTTTTGCTAATGCAATTGCAAACAAAAATCTTCCATTGTAAGGACCAAAGAGAGATCAAAAGGCTTGTAGATTTTGTGCTCACAATCTTATATTAATACTGTATTAAGTATTGATAAATTGTATGTTCATAATTAAATGTAACTAAGTGAAAAGACCCCCAGAAAAACAAGTAAGCTAAGAGTCTAACAGGTCTTAATTTTTCCGATGAAAATAGTGAAAATGATAAAAAGTATTTGCTCGTAACACATTTGAAGTTAGGTCAAACTAAAGATGTTTTACAGTAAGTTAGGTTAAATTAAGAAATGTTTTGAAGATTGTTTTGAAGTTAGATCATATAAATATTTTGAAGATGTTAGTTGCAGTTGGTGTAAGTGTGCAGTTGGAAAATAAGGTTACAACCACATTTTTTACTACTATTTTGTTCACATTATGAATTTTCGTTATTGTAGGGTCGACAGGGGGCTCCCGGACCTCCCGGAAGAATCGGTGATCCTGGATCCAAGGTGAGGAAGCCGTTAGAATTGTGGATGATTGAATTTAACAGACTTGGAAAATAGTGGGAGTTCGGGATTCTGAGAAAAAAATGCCTTAGCAAGAAATTGAGGAACATTTTAAAGTTATGAAAGGAATTATTGACATTTGAGACATGTAACGTATTGATAGTGCTGCTTGTGATGTTACTCTGAGTGTATATCCCAATATCCACACCGGACAAGCTTGAAAAATATGCCTGGCCACGGTGGGAATCGAACCTACGACCTTTGGAATACCAGCCCAATGCTCTGCCAACTGAGCTACGCGTAACATCACAAGCATCATATTCACCTGCGTTCATTACAACAACACCGAAAAAAAATCATATTAATAGTGTGTTGTTTTAGTCAACTACAACTACAACTAAAATCCTATTTTAGTCATGGCAAAATAATTTAGTCCACTAGTCAAAACTTAGTCTTGACTTAGTCAAACTAAACGAGAACCAAACTAATTTTAGAGATGAATACTAGAACTAACCTCTGAGAACTGAACTAAACAAAAACTAAATAGTTACAATTCGAACAGTGACTGATTACATATTTTAATTAAAAACTCATTAATAATTCATGAAGAAAATTCAGAAGAAATGCAAATGAATGTTTAATTAAGCCATGTTTGTAAATCGGATACAGATTTATCCTGATTAGGACTGTTCGGTATACCGATATACCGAAAATATCGGTGTTAAATCAATATCGGTATATCGATATCGGATATTCAACCATACCGATATACCGAAATTTCCGATATACCGGAATTTTTCGGTATACCGTGTTAAATTTACCAACTATATGGCGAAACCATATATGACCTTTATCTTACTACTGAATGACAATTCGAAGAACTTTCTTCTGCAATGATTTAGAATTTCCACTTCAGTGAGATTTTACACTGAGTACGTGTCGTTCGAAACAGCTTCAAAATTATCGTTTTCCCTTTCAGAATTACTCGAAATTTCCTTCAAATTTCCATTATAGAATTTTCCTTTATAATTATCAAAGAAAAACCGGTATACCGATAATATCGGTATAATTTTTTCGATATACCGATACCGGAAATTTCTCATACCGAACATTCCTAATCCT
>CACRXK020011261.1:0-16576 GCA_902702795.2 Paramuricea clavata | reverse complement strand
TTAAAGGGGAAGTCAAGTCCGTAATGTAAACAAACGGTTTGTTTACATTTTGAACTGCTGTATTTTTTTAAATATGATGTACTGTCTGAAAATCTAACACCATTTTGGTTCGTTATGCTTCTACATGAATATGAAATAGAGTTTGTGTTCAGAAAAATTCGAAACATTCAAAATTTGGGCAATGTTTACCTCAGAGGGCCCTCTATTGTTATGCGCAGAACCGATGCGCAGAACGGACTTGACTACCCCTTTAATACTAACACACGCCCCATATGATTTGAAAAACCGTCGTGAAATCTGTCAACACCTGTTCGGTCTACGTACGTGACCTGAAACCTTCAGTTGATAATATTGGCATTGACGAAGATCCGGTGCCAAGCGAAATTTATGACCTCCGCGAAATATGCGACCAAGCGTGACGGGGCATATATTTCGCACGTGTAAGCCATTAATGCATGCATGCAATTACTAAATATATATATGAGTTGGTCACGAAACAAAATTAAAATTTTCTAGGTTCAAATCGTAGGCTTAAATCGTTCAAGTCGATGTTTATAACAATGTCAGCATTGCATCCTCGTTCAAAAATTGTTCAACTCGATATCGCCAAGGCCCAAAGACATACATGTTGACCAAGAGTAACAATTAATATCGTGCTTGATATATAATAGGGGTGCAATATTAAACACTTTAAAACTGAATATATATAAGCGAGTGAATTTAACTAAACTAAACTTTAGCCATCACTCGACAGTTTCTATTTTATTCAAAAAATTCATACCGGCCTATTACTCATTTTCATTTTGACTAAATTTGAAGGGATTTAAATTAAACGAATTTTAATATGTATAGCTACCGATATATTTGTAAGCCTCAATTAGAAGACACTGTCTCGCTCGAGAAATCTATATAACGACTTATTTTTCACCCTGCTCGGTTTCCTTTGTTCTTGTCGGGGAATATATTCAATATT
Organism: Paramuricea clavata; assembly: GCA_902702795.2. Lineage (NCBI taxonomy): Eukaryota > Metazoa > Cnidaria > Anthozoa > Malacalcyonacea > Plexauridae > Paramuricea > Paramuricea clavata. The sequence goes on along the minus strand of CACRXK020011261.1, from coordinate 15,603 downwards.
CCCCTCTAATCAATTTCCGTTTAATAATCCCCTCTAATATTCACCTGCAATTAATAATCCCCTCTAATATTCACCTGCAATGTCTTTGCAGCACAAAAAATGAGAATAAACAACATCGCGAAGGCAATATGGCATTGAGAATTATTTCTTTTCTGACTCATTAACGCGACCTCGCAGTGTGAAAAATAAGTACGTTATTTTGAGGCACCTCGGGGATATGTGTTTATTCACCTCGGCGCTGCGCGCCTCGGTGAATAAATCACATATCCCCTCGTTGCCTCAAAATAACCTATACGTATTTCCCTTTTCGGAAAACGGCATAAATTCAGCTGGGACGCCGCGGAACGACGTCAAGGCAAGGGGGGCTGAATTTCACGGTGGGGAACTTTTCAACGGGTCCATAAATTTAGAATTATTGCCTTCGGATAATACACTTCGGAAACCACCAAAATGAGCGATTTCGTTGTCAAAACCTCGAATTATTAATAATTATAATTTATGCTGTGTTTTGTTGGCAAACCGGCGCGAGGTGTGAAAACATTCATCAAATAAAATGTACGGAGAGAATCAGAGAAATTCAAGAGAGAAATTCACTACGAAAATTCCCTGAAAATTTTGACTTAAAAATTTGAGTAAATAATCAATGCACTGCAGTGACTAAAATTGTTGCGGAGTAAATTTGCTTATATGTTTGAGCAAATTTTTTTAGTAAAGTTTCAAGTTTACTAGAGTAAACTGTTTACCGGTTACGCAAAAATGATTAAATTTGCCCAAATATAAATTTTGAGTGTTTTTACTCAATATTCAGTTAAGTCACCACGTGCATTATTTTACTCACAATATTTTGAGTAAAATTTTTTTGCAATGTTTTTCAAATAAAAAACAATCTCATTACCATTAATTGTTGACGAAACAGGCCTTAAAATATCGGTCGGTCACGAACATTGTCCGACCCATTCGTGAAATTGTCCGACGTAGAGAGGAAGCCACCGGCCGGACATTCTGTCCGACCAAAGTGAAATTGAGGAATTGAAATTGGCTTGTAAATAAGTATGAAAGAAACAAATTATTTAATATCTTTACAACATTTACCGTTTATTCATTTGTGTCATTCAGACTTATTTCCAAGTCAAAACTGAACTGAAGGTCATCGGACATATGTCCGACCCAAACTCAACGTCACCGGACATTTTGTCAGATGGCCCTGGAAAAGATATTTTAAGGCCTGCGAAATATCAGCGAACAACGAGAGCGATCGGTGCATGTGCGTACTGCAATACGTGGTATTTCCAGCACTGGCAATCAATTTTTTTATTATTATTCGTCATGCAAAACTACAAAGAGCCATGGCCACATTGTTCTACTATTTTTAATAATCTTAGTGTCGTAATTCATCTCTTAGATTAAATTTTCCCTGCCCACTAACATTTTACCATGTAAAAGTCTGGACCATATAGGTATCGCATTTTTTTGTGGACAACCTGTATTAGGGAGCGGTCAGCGGTCATTATTTATGCTGGGGGTGGCACTGAAGAGAAACGTTTTTCGTGGCAAAAATGTTGCTGACCCAACCATTAAAAAGTAAAAAATTTGGTTACCCAACCTCAAATATCAATTAAAAAAGAAATACCCACCCCTGGCCAAAAACTTCACAAACGGATACCATTATTCAGTTGTCACACATGTCCTTTACCACTTCTGTGACATGAGTTTGATAACGGAATGTGAAATTTTCTGCAGTCTAAAGTTTCATGTTGTCTGCACATGCATGTACTTTCTTTGGAGACACCATTTGTCTCTCAACAAATCGGAAAATGATCAAGATAGTGACTCTGATTGATTCACATATTGTATCGACATATGACTGTTGACATTGCTTTTTAGTCTCCAATATTTCATGATCAGTGGGTCATGCTTTGAAAATGACAACAAATTTTTATTACCCAACCCTTGAGTTGTTTTCTTTTTCATTTACCCAACCTTTTACTTACTCAAAATTTTGTTTACCCAACCCTTTTCTCTTCGGTGCCACCCCGCCATAAATAATGACCAGTACCTTATACACTTCCATAATTCGACAAACTACTCACCCAAGTTAAGTGCCACATTCCTTGTAACTTAAAAAACACAACATTCGGTCCTTGGTAGAAAACTGGATCCAAAGCTTCCCATACTCCTTCTTCACTGTATTTATCAACTGAGGTTAAACCACACTTGGTGAATAAACTCGAAGCATTTATTGCTGTAGTCAGACCATATGATTGAATACTAAGGATAGGCAGGGGGTCATCGTTAGTGTCCCATGTCCAGCCACTTCGCCACGTCCATGAACCAAACACAAATTCACAACCTGCAGAATAAAACCTCTATATCTCATATAAATCGGCACGGGGTTCCGATCCATTGTAGGTAGTGTTCAATAATTAACGACTATTTTGTTAACTACATGTGTTTTTCTATCTTTATCGATCAGATCGTTAACTATTGTCTACTACTGCATGAAGTAAATGACAAACTAAGTTTAAAAGATTTCTATTTCTGCCGTACACTGAGTGGCACGGCATGCATGCATCATGGTATAGTCGATAAATGTCACAAAACTTTATATCTCAATATTACTGATAAATGAAAAGCCAGAGGAGGCTGTGCGTCTCTCTGCGGGGGGTTGAATCATTTTTTCAGTTTTGGAAAGCCGGAGAACTGCATACATCAGTGTCAGGGCCGACGCCGTACACAGCGTGGAGGCAAGGGGGCAGATGCCCCCATAGAAAACTATATTTACGATTTTTAGAATGTCATTATTATTATTCTTTGGATATTTGGGACTTTTTTCGGCATATAGGCCTTATATACTGCCCCCCCCCTGGTGAAAAAATCCTGCGTACGGCCCTGACCAGTGTTCAAGTAGTTTGAGTTTCCGATAAAATCTATCAGTGCATGTGTGGTTTTGATTGTCCTGCGATATAACTATATTCTCATGTTCTCAAATAGCCTGCGAATACAGACGCCTCACATCGGAAGAACATCCCATGCCAATATAAATATATTATGTAACTTCTATATCAAGGGTAATTTAAATTTGAGTTTTAATGATTTGAGAAGGAAAATATTGATCAGCCGTTATTAAGTCGAATGACCAGGACAAGAGAATGCATGCTCAAATAATTAGGACTTTTGGAATGAGTTTCAACTATCAGTACTCCGCAGTTCATCCGGAGCAGCACGACACAAGGGGGGCTATAATTGAACTTAAATTCAAATTGTGAACTTGAATTAAATTAAAAGGGAATGTCAGTAAACTCAATTCAGATTACCTCCTCTTACGGTTAACTGTTCAGCAACGGAGCAACCGAGGACACTGTTTAAATGGCTACATGAATAATTGAACAAAATAGCAAAATACGAAACAATTTCGAATTTTCACCAATTTGGAAGAGGGCAACATAAAGATAAAGGTAAGAAAGAACAGCTATTATACCTATATGATTCGAATGTGATATGGCAACGTTCCAAACTGTGATATTACTATATAGTTTCGAACGTCTGACGAGCGACACACCTGCCGCATATATACTCCTCCGTTTAATTTCCTGCTGACTGTCACCCATGGTGATAAAGTTTTAATACCGAATACCGACTGGGAACTGACATACCTTCTCTAAAATCTCTCTCATCCATACATTTCGTTTCACTCACAATGTAGCTTGACGTATCCTCCGAGCAACGACATTGAAACAAACACAATCCAAGAAACAAAGAAACAATGTTGCAACTTCCGCCAACTTTCTTACTTGCAACATTTTGCAAACTGTCACAAGAGCTTGTATTTGACGCTGTAAAGTAAAATCGATCCTTTATCGCTCTTTCGGTTCGACTTACATTCACTGTATGGATATAAAACTGTTCCTGTTCAAGTCCGTACAAAAATCCTGCAAAACAAATGCATACCGTAAAAGGTAGTGTAAAAAAGGTATAAAAGCAAATCATTATTCGCAACTTTGTATTAGCAAAATTTCAGTCAGTGTGGATTTTTTAATCTTCCCTGTTTTGCATGCATGTACGCTGCATTAATGCTATTATCTTTCAGACATCCCGGGGAGATCGTTTGCATTGGTTGCCATGCCTTAAACATATTACGTTGATTATTAAAAAGCAAACAAAAATTATGTTTATCAGCAAATTATACACGAAAGGCCGCGGCCGAAAATAAACTCGCGAGTTTTTAAAGAAGTGCATGAAAGGCTTTGAAAGCTATAGCCATTATCTTGTCATAGGTTACAACAAAACCTGAAAGTGTACATACACAGCCTAACTCAAAATACTTTGCTGAAGGCTGATCAGTTTTGATAAGTATAACATAATTATTAATATTACTTGAATCTTGATGTGAGCGAGAACCTGTATACCCTATATATACTTGTACTCACCAAGTGACAAAATGTCATAAAATTAGGTTTAACCATTTTTCTGTTTTCTTCTGATGTATAATATTATAATAATCAATAACAGCAAAAAAGAAGGAAAATAGTTTGCAGGTAATTTTGACAAGATTATCTCTAAACTAATTGAATGAAATTAATTGTGTGGTCAAACCATTTAGACGTCTGGACATTATGCATGCTGGGAAAAGCTTGCAAACCGACTTTCAGGCGCTGAATTAAGGATTCTTATGCATGGTACAGACAATGCTGGGGGGACATTCCCCCGGAGACCCCCCTAGATTGTTCGCACCTTCGCCGCTAAACCTGTCCCCCCCCCCACACACACACACACACTTTGTAAACCCTGGCTACGCCACTGCTCATCGTAATTGGCTCCCGCGTGTGAAACAAACCCAGCCACGTCTCAGTGTAGGTTAATACTGTAAATTCGTTTTGTTTGTAACGGCAAAATATTTAAATACATTTTATAAATTTTAACCCAGCTAGGTTTATTCATATAATTTTTTTGGAATATTTCAATTGTTATAATTTATAATTTATGACAAATTTTGACATAGACGGTAAGGTTGAATAGGCGTATTCCCGACAAAGCCGAAGTAAAACTTAGAAGTTCTGCTTGTATTTTTCAGGTAATTGAATCTCTCTCAATCCGCACAATCTCAATCAGCACAATCTCTCTCAATCCGCACAATCGATCTCTCAATCTCTCTCAATCCGCACAATCGATCTCTCAATCAACATCAATCTCTCTCAATCCTCACAATCGATCTCTCAATCAACATCAATCTCTCTCAATCCTCACAATCTCAACTCTCTCAATCAACATCACTGCTCTCTAAATCCGCACAATCTCTCTCAATCCTCACAATCGATCTCTCAACTGATCAACATCAATCTCTCTCAATCCTCACAATCTCAATCCGCACAATCTCTCTCAATCCACACAATCGATCTCTCAACTGATCAACATCAATCTCTCTCAATCCTCACAATCTCAATCCGCACAATCTCTCTCAATCCACACAATCGATCTCTCAATCAACATCAATCTCTCTCAATCCTCACAATCTCAATCCGCACAATCTCTCTCAATCCGCACAATCGATATCTCAATCTCTCTCCATCAACATCAATCTCTCTCAATCCGGACAATCTCAATCCGCACAAATCTCTCTCAATCCGCACAATCCGCAAAAGAAATGACAGTCGGTACTTGTCGGTGGACAGTCGACTCATTAACGGTTAATTTTGTAACCCTTGGCCACGTGCACCTTCGCTTCAGGAATTCCTGCATCAATTATACCAAAAACTATAAATTTTATAAAGGTCATGCTATATATAATTACTCGAGCCACTGAATAATTTTTGCAGGGACATGCAATGCAATTTCGGAGACATTGCCATGTCATTATGTCACAACGAAAATCGGTGAGCATGCGGCCGAAATTGTGAGCAATGCTGACACTCTTTCTTTACAAAACATACTCTTTAATACTGGATGAAAAATCGGCCGAGTAATGCGGCTTTTTATACTGTATGCACGTGCTTTAATGAATTACTCCTAAAACATATACTACTCATATTTCTCCTAAAACGTATGCTATATCTTATAATTAACATATCACTGGATATAACAAAGTCAAAGCTATATAAAAGTGAGTAAATAATTGGAAAAAGAACACCATATACAAAAACAACAACAACAATAACGGCATGTAGAACAACAATATGTCAACAAGTCAATAACAAAATGAAACACATGTACAATTCACAAATAATACATTCAACGCTGCATGACTGATGATTTAGTATATTTATTTATAATATAGCATTTGTAAATTCTGAATGCTGATTGACTAAGAACCGTGTTGATATAACTCAATGTCAACACGGAAACGTCGGAAAATTTCTTTCTTTATGTTTCTTCAGAGTTTCTTTGTGCTATATTATAAAACAGATATAAAACATTTTTGTTTTCACACAATTTCTCGTTTTCCCAATTTCCACTCGTGTTGATATAACTGTATATCAACACGTAAAATGTTTGATATTTGTTAATTATTATCGCGAGATAATTATTAAAATCTTTCAAAATCTTTTTGTGCGTACTCCTACGTAAATTAAACTAGACATAAACGCAAGGTGTCCTTATACCGCTTAAAGATTTAAGAGGTTTGTTTATCCGTTGAAGTTCGATCAGCCGTACCGCGGTGGCAAAGTTGCGCTATAATTGTGAATTTATTTCAAAATGACTAAACTTCTTTGTCTTGCCTGCAACGCGTATTGAGGTATAAAGGATTAACGTTTGCCATGAAGATTGTGACTAATTTTCTTTTCAAATTAAATCCTCTTTTTGGCGACATGCAGAGTTTCAAGTACTTCCACATGCAAGTATATTTATATAGAGATCTTTCATTCTCTCAGCACTTATGAGGTAAAGCCAAGCCAAAAGTATGACGGTCAGTACTCAGTATACACTAAAAATAACCGTTATATATAGCCCCAGTACTCAGTAGCATTTCCTTTTACCATATATATAGCGTGGATATATATGTGGAGTCATGGCATACAAAAATATAAATGATAAAAATGCACAAAGACAAATACTCCTAATATTGAACAACGCGTAATAAACTGACGTCATGCATTGCTGTGTGCATGGTATGTCGTATATAGCTATAGCTATTTATCATTGACACTCTCAAGTATAAGAGTCAGTTCAAGAACATATCGGCGCTATATATGCCTAATATAGCCTAGTATAGGCATGCACTTTCGTTCAACATGGTAATATACCAGCAAATATAAAACTAATGTTATTCCCAAAAAAGTATGCATTTTAACAACACATCTATTTTAAAAACTGTATATTTCGAATCTTTTTTGATTCAAAATATATTCGCAATATACAGTTTTTAAATTATACATGTATAGATGTGTTGTTAAAACGCATTCTTTTTTTTCGGAATAACATTAGTTTTATAGTATTTCGGCTGAAACTATCGGCCGCGCGGTAAACTGAGGATTATGCATGCAGTATTCCATTTTTCTCAAATTATAAGAATACATGTAGTTCAAATGGCCTTGGCAGGATGCTTCCAATTTAGTTTATAAAAACAATTAGCGACTATAACAAAACAGTGCCATATTCAGCCATCTGTCAATATTCGATCTTATGTAAACAACAACATTGTTTTAAGTCTATAAATAATAAAAAGAAGTTGTTTGAAAATATGAACTTCGACGGTCTTCGTACTTTTATTGAAGTACATATAGTGCATGAGTAAAAAACAATAAACTTTAACTAGATTCTTTCTTAAACTGGCTGTCAATTTTTAATTTGTCGTGACCATATGTCCATAACTCATCGAAGTCACGGTCGCGAATCTGAAGTACGCTGCCTGGCTTTAGTTTTATAGTGTTCTAGTATCGTCGCTATAACGGCCACCTTGCCCTTGGCGTGCACGCGACCGCAAAGCCCAAATAAATCCATTGGCACTAGGCTATACAAATTCTTGAAAAGTGTTCCTATACCAATTGGCAAAGGCGAAGGAATCGATCCTGCGGTCATGTATGTTTATGATATAAATTTAAATTTAACCTGACGTCAGTAGTGTATATCAAACCAACAAAGAAAATGGGCAAATATAATTGAACAAAGGCAAAGGCAAAGCCGTGCGGGAATAATTATCATGGGTCTTAGCATAGATAGGCACGTGTAACGGCAAACAAAAAACGTCAGGGCGAGTTCGGCGAGGCCAACTTTCATTTTAACTACGTTGCAAAGCAAGTCAATTGTTTGCCAGCTGCTTGGAGCGCGTTAAATCAATTATCGTTAAAAAGCATTTTTTATGTGATCAGCATACACATATTCTAATATTGCCTTTTAAAGTCGAAAGAAGAGTCTATTTCTCGCAAATTTAATCGTGTGTTTGGATTTGAGAAGAAAAGAGTTTGGGATTGTGAAAGCGCGGGCAAATATTGAAAGCAGGTTAATGTATAATCCTTATGTCGTAATGATGACAGCTTCAAGCCTTCAGACGTCGTTACTCAGATATGAGGTCAAGTTGAAATGTTGATAGGACATCCTCGCATCCGCCTGTGACGATAGCTTTTAAGTCATCACTTTCGACTAGCTAGTGAATATTTCGCAGTTGATTCCTTGAATTTCCGTCAGCAACAATGGCCAGAACGTATTACTGATTGGTAAAGGTTTTAGATTTCATCAGAAGGGGAAAAATTTGGGGAGCGCGTTTTTCAGCCTGAAGACGGTAAGGGTTAAATGATTAATATTCAAATACCTTTCATAAGTTTCATTATATAGTCATGTGCTTATCATGCCTTGTTTTCGCATATTGCAAGATTTATAGGAATGATATATATTAAGATCACATATTAAATACATCAAACATGCATGGGTTATTTAATAGCGTTGTCTGTTTATCTATAGTCTATAGGAAAAAGGTTGGTATATATAAGTACTTCAAAGTTTCGCGACGGCCTTTATTCTTTTCTGTGACGGTTTCTGAAGAGTCAAATTCAATTTCAAACCAGAATTTCATTGTTCTATTACAAACTGATGTATGTCTCGTCGTTGGCCTATTTCAGCCAGTTCAGTGATTTAGCCTGGGCCTGGGGTTTAGTGATCAAGATGAATAGTAACGGCAAAGCTTCACGCACTCTGTACGGTATGGATAAAATAATTGTCAATTTTATTCCAACAATAATAATATGCTAATATCCTGCATATGAAACTTGCTTGTCGTGAGGAAAAACAGGTCAATGCCATTGTCGACAATGCGTATATACGCGCTTAGCGTTTTTTCTACCGCATGGTTTTCTAACCATAATTAGCTCTCTGTGATCCGGGAAATATAGCCCTTGGGTATATGTATTGAAAGAAAAGGCAAATCAATGGGAAATAATTTAATTTTTATAGTTGAGTCCAAATTTCCCGGTCTTAATTATATCCTGCATTTGTCATATCATATATTGCTAATATAATACAGTTATTTTATGTTGCTCGCGCGCATCGTTTAATTTCAAGGTTTTAAATATAATTTACTGAATTAAACACCGGCATATATACCTGTCCTTTTACAGTGTTTTTACGTTCATAGGAAAAATGAATGTAATTTGTACTTCATGCATTAAAGATTACAGTAAAACAAGGTTTTCTGGTTTATTGAAAAGTTCTAGATAGAGTTTTGAGAGGTCTTGATGAAGATTCAAGTTTCCTGTTTATTTATACCATTGCATGCGCCGTCTTTGTGCCGAGACACTCGTATAGTGTTTCGTTTCCTGCAGAGTAGAGACTGAAGTCTTTTAATTCACATTGTTTTTGAATTACGTACTGTAAATAGCAGCCGATGTGTCATCCAAGAGGAGCCACATGATGATTCCTCTTGACTTGGATGAAATAGTAGGCTGTTGCATGTGGCAACCTTTTGAGGTAAAACAACTAATCTGCTCTATCTATATTTATATGATAAGTGATATCGAGCACTCTTTAGCATTTCGTGAACCAAACCACATTCGTAGGCCTATATGATTTAATTCGCATTTTATGATTTTATTTCAAAATCATTGTCAAACTTAGCTATATAGGCTACTCCTGTAATAGTGCATTTACCCCATTTAGCTACAAAGTGAGGTGGTATATTTATATGTGATCCAGCATATAGTATATATCGTGTCTTCTTCCTTCTTGGCACTTTCCCGATATATGAGAAACTGAAATCTAATATACTATAAATGGATTTGGGGTTAGGGTTAGGTTCAGCATAGGGTTGTACAGTACCTATATATGGATCGAGAAAGCGCCGTCTTCTTGTGCAGTTCAATATAGTAACTCAAATTTTGAACCCACTGACAAGATGCCATTATCAGTCGACAGTCGGAAAGCAAAATACTTGAAACAAAAAAAACGCTATAGCTATAGCTTCTAGAGTAGACGATCAAGGGCCTTCGATCTCTCGAGACTTCAGTTTTCGATCTCTCGAGACTTCATCGAATGTCTTCAGTTTTTTCCTATATAGGTTTATTGTTTACGAATAGGTATAGCTATAGTTTTTAAACTTATATTTTAAACAAGAGGAAAATTTGGCCAGGTTTTGCTGTTTTGTCTGTATTTCTACGGTAACTAACCCATTGAAATGTTTTATTTAGACACTAGAATCTGTCCTGAAAGAAACCAGACTAACCAAACACAATTATGAGTAGAACATTCCTGCCCGTACTGTGTTATATCCTATTCGTCAGCATCGTTATCCCTGGAATTTCTCATGCTTTGAATGGTAATGTTACACTTATTTTGTTACCTAAAACTATACAGATCAAGCTGTGATGAAAAACGAAAATAACCTGATATTTTTTATATATTGATAATTTTCTAGAAACAATTGAATCCGGAAATATGAAAGACATGTTTCGTGCACCGTTTAGACTAGCAGGAAATGGAAACACGGTAAACTATAAAATTCCTATTGATATATATTTGGGAATAAGTTTGTGCGTTTTGATTGTATTGCAATAGATGATTGATTATACTGATGACTTGTACAATAATATTGAAAAGTCACAAGCTTATCAGTTCTCGCCTTGTTTTAATTCATATTTTGCATCTCAAGATGCTAATCTTCGTATTGTGCTGAGGGGAAATCATTCCAAATCCAAAGTCAGTGAAAATGCCAAAAAGGGATACAAATTATTGAAATTCTTAAATTGGCACGTAGTCCATTGATTAAACTCACTAAAGATGGTCCAAAACACAATCACACTGAGCTAGAAGCTTGTAATGTAATTAACCGGCCATGTGTGTACATGCGGTGTGTATGTAAAACTGAGGGTAATCCAACTTTGGCGTTTTAAGATTGACGTTTACGGCACTAACCGCAAATGGCAAACTTCAAATCGTAATTTGAAGTCAACTGTTAACTGTTCAAAATTAGGGCAACTTGTGCACTAAAATTGACTGAGCATGAATTAGCTACTTTTAGCTGTCGATACTGTAGGCCTTACTTTCAAATGCGATTTGAAGTTTGCCGTTTGCCCTATGGAACAGATTATTTCACTGGCCTCAGAGTGACAAAACGTAAAGCCTGGTTCACATTCATCGTAAACATCGGCGATGCCCATTGTCGGTAGTTATTGATGCAGAAAATGTTTTTCTTCTTCGTTGCTCACAGACAATGGATCGCAGAACATCGCCGATCAATGTGAACCAGCCTTAAAGCCTAGTTCTCATTCATCGCAATCTGTCACCGACGATCGGCGACGCTTATCGCCGATACTCGCCGAGCGCGAATGCACGAAGTTCTCATACATCGGTGATCGTCGCAGATGACAGCCGATGTGTTTCGAAATTTCCCAAATTTCCCACAAAATGGGCCCATTCAACGTAAAGTTCATGATTTCTGTCAAACTTCAGTTGATTATTTCCTTGCTTGTTGAGGAAAAATCAACTTTTACTCATTTCTCATAGATTTTTTAAGCAGGTGGCAGTCGGCGATGGTCGCAAGAAACAAACTTTTTTGTTTCCTGCGATGTCATCGCCGATGGTCGGCGACGATTACGGACAGTCGGCGATATAATTTTTTATGTGTTCTCATAAATCGCAAGCCGTCGCCGACGTCGCAAAGCTCCCGTCGCCGACGGTTTACGATGAATGAGAACTAGGCTTAACAAAGCAACGGTTTTACTAACACTAACCCTACTCCAAACACCAACTCTAACCCTAACCCTGATCCTTACCCTATAACTTAACCCTACTCCAAATTCGTTTCTAAACCAATTTTGAAGAAAAAGGTTTTGATGAAATGTCAGTCTGGGGTCAGCGAAATAGTTGATGCCTTGCCCTATTTCATGTCAGTTGCCAATAACGATTATGGAGGGGTGGAAGCGCAACAGTTTTACTTCAATATTCCTACCTTTTGTGCATAACTTAATACTATTTCTTGTCAAACAATACTGAATAAGCTTGAAACAGAAGTGTTCACATTTATCAACAATTTAACAGAAAATTTTAAACCGACTGACTTCCAATATTACGTTGAAAAACTGCTATTGGAAATGGAAAAATTTCCTTTTTAATGATACAAAATATATCTTTGGACAGCTAAGACTGAATTTGCTTCTGCAGTTTGAAATTTTGTATCGATAAACACAATATCTCTAACGCTTGCGGAGATGCTAAAATTGAACTATCTTTTTTCGATAACACTTTGTTATGCGAAATAAAATGCTTAATATAGCTAGCTTGTGATTCTGCTCATCAATGGAACCGTTATAGTCAATTGTCATTTGTCCATAATCTTTAAACGAATAAAATAGTTAAAATAATTTAGTTTTGTGTATGATTTCAAGTGTATTTGTTCGGGTAATTAATTAGAAAGATTTATTAAACTTTTCCGTGCGTATATATATATATATATATATATATATATATATATATATATATATATATATATATATATATATATATATATATATATATATATATATATATATATATATATGTACGTGTAAAAAACACGTAACGTTAAAGCAGCTTTTAGAGAATTATATTTATACTATAGTGAAAGAATGAACATGTAAATTTTATGTAAATCAGCAGGTTTGTATCAGTTTGTATCAGATATTCATATACTATATATGGCGCGCGCGTTTCATTTAATGGCCAGACCAGTTAGACCAGAATTTGTTTTTGTATTATCTGTCCCAGGCTTCTCGAACATCTAGCGAAAATGGACCTCCTTCTATAAATTTGATCCAAATTTTCTGTCACATCGTTTCGAAGCACATACAGTTTGTCAAGCTTCTTGATAATTTCCTTTACGTAATCATATCCTCTGTATATGGTCAAAAGGAATGTTCCTATATTCAGACGGATTCATACTTTTTCGTTATAGTGGAGAAAAGTCGAAAAAGACGGTTACGTGGAATCTTGTAGTGAAGGAGGGAATTTCGGCTTTATCACAAAGCAGATCAACATCAAAGATGCATTTGCCGACGTCATTTATGTTGCCATAGAAACAAGTTTTTCGACGGAAAATATATACAACAATTCCCTGGGAATTTATCTCTATAATGGGATGGCCCAACCACCTGCTACTAACCAGAAGCCCGCTATTGGGCATTTTTTCCTTCAAAATTTTTCTCTTATATACATTTTGAAAAACAGCACAGCATCAGCAAGGAATGGCGTAAAGTGGACTCATATTTTTAAATTTCATAAAAACTACTCGAGCAAAATAATCCTAGCAGTGAAAGGAGTCGGTGTATGTGCACGAGTTTATAGTATGAAGGTTTACTACTATTATTGCGGAGAAAAATACTCTAAAGGCGTAAGGTTTCCAAAGACTGTGTCCCCTTTTGAGGGATGGAAAAAAGTAGAGGCAAATTGTTCGTTGAATTCTTCGCCGTCAGATCAAAGGAAGACAACGAGCGGATTTTGTGGACATCATGGAACATGGAATATAAGCATGGGTATGGGATGCTTTTGTAAGAAAGGATTTGAACAGAATTCTTTGAAGAACTGTACACGTAAGTTGGCTTATATATAGCGAATCTTAAACAGATAGCGAAACATTGTTGCAAAGATATGCTTCTACCTATGCTTCCCAAACGTGCAAGCAAGCCAACCTTTCTGTTTCTGAGCATGCTTTCTGAATGTCGGAAAACAGAAAACATTGTCTCGCTATATTGAAAATCACGCGTGGAAAACATTTTTTTCTGATCTTTACCTAAGCCGTTCAGATGTGCAGGGCAGACCTGGAAACAATTTTTTGGTTGTCTTCGCCTATATGTTTCGCAAACGTGCAGGGCAAGTGAGGAAACTTTGTTTTCTAGCGGTTAGGGTAATTGTTTTCTAGACATGCATGTTTCCTGAATGACGGAAAACATGTATAGTTCTCATGTGTTTCCTAGAAAGCCAGGAAACATTGCCTCGTTAAAAAATCACACGTGCGAAACAACTTTTTGGGAATATCATATATGATTGGTTCATCTATACAATGTTTTCGAGTGTGGGCACAAATGACCATCCGACCCTTGGTTTTTGATTACTAAACAATAGTTTATAAGCAGACTTCAGAGAAATATAACATTGCTATTTATTCCTACAATCTAGCTTGTCCATCCGGTCAATTTAAACCAAAGTCTTCCAACGAGTCATGCCAAACCTGCCCAAACAAAAGCAACAACACCGTGGACAGAACAAGCTGTAAATGCATGGAAGGTTATTTCCATTCCACACCCAAAGCAGTTCCAACCACTGCCCCATGTTTTGGTAAGTTTGCATGAAAAAACACTACTTGTTACTCAGTGACTACTTATTTAGGAACTTAAATTTTATTAATTTCAACGTGGCAAAACAATTTTGAAATAAAAAAAAATAATAATCTGGGTGGACTTTTTTTCTGGGCGGGAGGGGACGATCATATGGAAACAGCCTTTCCTTTAGCGAGTTGTAGCTATGAATTATTTATTGCCTGACCCAAAAATTGATGGAATGTACATTTCTGAGAATTTTCCTTCTAAATTATAAACGTCTTTAATTTCACAGGTCCAATTACAGAAAAATTAAAAATGAGAATAAATAAATTTCCCAATAAAACAGTCAAATTAACTTGGAATGCTGTGAAGGTGGATGAAGAAATAAGATACTCCCTTCATTATGATGTTCAATGCTTCATGTGTGATCGGGAAGGGAGAAAGTGCCACATGGCATGCGAAAATGCACGTTACCAACCAAGACAAAATAACGTGACCGAAACCTTTGTGGACGTTTCAAACCTCCATCCAGACCATCGATATAAATTTAGGGTATATCCAAAGACTGTGATAAATAGATTTATTGGGAGAGTTAACTGGAGTTATAGTGAGACTGAGCTGTTTCAGGTGCAAGTTGAAGGTACGTAGACAGAGCATCTGCAGTTATACTGTATACGAATAGCCCATAAAATTAAGATAAAAACTTTAAGATTGCATTATTAAGATCACTTTGTAATCAACCTGTCTTGTCCAACTAAAATTATCGTAACATTCTGAAACGAATGCAACATCAGTTGAGATGTTTTTCTTTCCCAAAATGCATGCTTGCATGTTTGTTTTTTTCAAATTCCACTATATTTGCATATTTTTTATCTTCCATCCCCCCCCC
>CACRXK020011260.1:0-11809 GCA_902702795.2 Paramuricea clavata | reverse complement strand
TCTGTTCAAAATTCCTAAACCTCTGGCCACTGGTTGTTGTCAAATGCCGAGGAATAGAACCAAGGTGAACCTGAGATCCTCATTGGCTAAATAATTCTCGTTTAAGAAATGATTATTTAGCATGCATATTGCTATTTTAAGCAAAAGTCCTACACATATTTTATATTTAGATAATTTTTATAGTTTAATTTATAATTTGCTTCTTGTGTGATTGTCATGAATAAATCCAAGATAGTTAATCAGAAATCCGCTAGATTTTAATGGATCACATGACCAGCATCTACCAGGGTCTTTTCTTCACAAGAGGAAATAAGACCCTGGGTACGAGGTTGTCGGACACTAACTTGCCGGGAGTGTACCGGAATTTCTAATTGTGACTACGATTTAAGATCGCTCGATTAAAAAAACGAGGTGTACACAAGTTTTACCCCTCTTAATTTCGTTTTTTAAGGTTTTATCCGGCATGTTATGGAATGTTGCTATATTTTAGTACAGAACAAACTGTCGCCATCAACAGGGGTGTGCGACCAAGAGTTCGTACTTAGTGTACGTCCAAAGCCCCATATAGGAATTATGCCTGACATTTTAAAGATATCTAGAATAACGCCGGTAGATAAAGGTGGTGATATCACTGACCCATCAAATTTTAGACCTATTTCTACGCTATACTCTTTTGCACAAATCTTCGAAAAGTTAGTGTACTCACAAATTTTGGGTTACCTGGAAAAACATAACATTTTAAGTAAATTTCAATTTGGTTTTCGAAAAGGCAGATCAACAGAACATGCTATAGTGGAGATAACTGATAATTTTAAGAAAGCGATTGATAAAAATCTTTACACGTGCGGAGTATTCTTAGACTTTTCCAAAGCGTTTGATACAGTTAATCATCAAATATTGTTAAAAAAATTAGAAGCATACGGTATAAGAGGAACTCCCTTACATTGGTTTACAAACTACTTGACAAATAGACAACAATATGTATCATTGAATAACCTGGAATCACCTAAACAAACAATTACATGTGGAATCCCACAGGGGAGTTCCTTGGGCCCACTGCTGTTCTTAATTTACATAAATGATATGCCAAACTGTTCGAGCAAATTATCTTTTAGGATATTCGCTGATGATACTAACATTTTTGCCTCCTCCTCCTCAATTACTGACCTTGAAACAAAATAATTAATGAAGAGCTTACTAAAATAAAAGAGTGGTGTGATATAAATAAACTATCTATAAATGTTAAGAAAACTAATTATATGATAATTAAATCTGCGAGGAAAAAGATAACAGGAAATATAAATATTAAAATAAAAAATAGAGATGGAACAGTCGATTATCTTGAAAAAAAGGACCATATTAAATACCTAGGCGTTTTCATTGATGATAAGCTCTCATGGAAATATCACATAGCATACATCTGTTCACGATTGGCTCGGAATATTGGCATATTTTACAAATTAAGACATTACATGACTTTATCACAATTGAAACAACTTTACTACAGCTTTATTTACCCATATATATCATATGCCATACTGGCATGGGGAAGTGCATATCAGACACAAATAAAGAAAGTTCAAATTAAACAAAACAAAGTAATAAGAGTTATCTTCTTTGCCATTACCCATGGGCAAAACACAGAAAGCACCCTACCCTATATGAATTTATTAAACATCCTTTCCGTTATAACACTTCATAAATTGCAAATTCTTAAATTTGCTTATCGATGGCAAGAAAATCAATTACCCGAAATTTTTGATGACTATTTTCAGTATGCTTGCGATGTACATCCTTACAGTACGAGATATGCTTCTAACAAAAATTTCTATAAGCCAAAAACAAGAACTAATACTGGAAAACAGTCTGTATATTCAATAGCAGTTGATTTATGGCAAGAACCTCCTTGTGACTTTAAAATTCTACCGAATTTCTCATTTAATGGAAAAGTTAAACAATTCTTACTTCAAAATCAAAATAGTAAATAAAATTTGACTGCCAATGTTTATTTTGTTTTGTCTGTGATTGTTTTGTTTGTTGTGTTGCTATAATAAATCAGAATATATCTTTATATAGCTGGGAGCTAACTAGAAAACTTCAGTTTATTTAGCTTCTAGACACCTTAAACATAGTATATATATACCATAAGTAGCACATCAACTTATATATTGTATATATTTCTCTCCATTTTGTAAATAATTAATGCTAAAAAAGGTGTAATAAAGTCATTGTTGTTGTTGTTGTTGTTGTTGTTGTATCCAAATAGTGGCATAGTTCTGGCTGGTGATTTTAACCAACTCGATTTTAAATCAACTGCGAAACTTTTTACTAAAGACCTGCTATAAATCTCTCTATTCGAGGAATTAAGACTCTTGATCAGATCTTTACAAATCTTAAAAACTTTTTTTCCAGCATAAAGTGGTCCACCGTTTGGTTTATCTGACCATGTCACGATTACTATGATTCCAGCAAAACGTGTCAATTTACGACCCCAAAAATCGACTATAAAAGTACGGGATAGAAGACTAAGCAATGTTGCAAGCCTTGGCCGTTTCCTTTTAAATATCCCATGGGAAAATATAGTGTCATCTCTGCGATATTTTGTTGATAAACTGACAACATTTACAGAAATAATAAATTATGGTTTAAACACCATAATTCCAGAAAGATCAATTAAAGTAAACCCAAATGATCGTCCGTGGATGACTAGCCATTTGAAATGCCTTATTTTACAAAGACAAAAAGCATTTGCCTTAGGTAACAACTTCATGTTTAAATTGCTGCGAAACAAAGTAAATCGGGAAAGAAAACGTTGTCGTAAAGTATACTATAAGAAAAAGTTGACAACCTTCTGGATTCGAAACCTAAAGACTGGTGGCGAGAGGTAAAACAGCTCACACAGCAAAATTGAGAATTTTTACCTAGAAAAAAATTCTTGCAAAATTCTTATTTTAAGCAATATTTTGCTTAGGATAAGAAAACCGAGAGAAAATATTTTTATCAAGAATTAATTTTACTTAAAATAAGAAAATTTTTCTTAGCAAGAATAATTGTTTTCTTAAAACAAGCAAAAGTTCTTGCTTTATATTCTTTATACCAAGAATATTTAATACTTAAACCGGCAAAACGTCTTGGTATATTCTAGACAAGAATAATTGCTGACTTAAAACAGTCATTGGTTCTTGTTGATATCCTATTCAAGACAAAACTGTTTTCAAGACAAAACTGTATTCAAGACAAAATTTGTTTTCTTAAAATATATAAGCAAAGAGTCTCATCAGGAATATCTGTGTTCTTAAAAGAAGCAAAGTTGCCGTTTGATAGGCTTATTAAGATTATTTGTTTTATACAGTGGTTAAAACAAGTAAAGTTTCCGTCTAAATCCTTGACAAGAATATCTGTTTTCTCGGAACGTGCAGTAAGAGGCGCGCATATTAAAATTTAAGAGTGAGTATAAGAACTGACATTCTTACCAAGGATTAGAGTTCTTAAAACAAGCAATTTATTACTTAAAATTACTTACTTACACTGGGGCAGTGTAAATCTACACTTAACCTGGTGTATGTTGCACAAAGTCAAAGAAGATATTAAAATACTATATTTCTACTAAAGTAGAAACTATCTCGTAACACTTGTTCACATCTGATTTTGGCGTCAGTGATCACGGAAGTGTGCCGGGATAAACAGTAAATATATGCAGTGAAAAAAATTGCGTGGTGATAACAGAACCCACTCAAAATTAATTTAAATCTTTTTGTCGAATTTAACTCGCCGTTAGATAGGCTTATTAAGAATATTTGTTTTATACAGTGGTTAAAACAAGTAAAGTTTCCGTCTAAATCCTTGACAACAATATCTGTTTTCTCGGAACGTGCAGTAAGAGGCGCGCATATTAAAATTTAAGAGTGAGTATAAGAACTGACATTCTTACCAAGGATTAGAGTTTTTAAAACAAGCAATTTATTACTTAAAATTACTTACTTACACTGGGGCAGTGTAAATCTACACTTAACCTGGTGTATGTTGCACAAAGTCAAAGAAGATATTAAAATACTATATTTCTACTAAAGTAGAAACTATCTCGTAACACTTGTTCATATCTGATTTTGGCGTCAGTGATCACGGAAGTGTGCCGGGATAAACAGTAAATATATGCAGTGAAAAAAATTGCGTGGTGATAACAGAACCCACTCAAAATTAATTTAAATCTTTTTGTCGAATTTAACTCGCCTGAAACTAAGTTTATAGTCCCCCATTTCCAACAAAATATCCTGGGGAGTGGGGACCGTAGAGTTCTGGAGTGTGAGAGGCTCCTATTATGTACATAATAATAATAACTAAAATATATATGCACCTTATACTGCGTCGTAAATGCTTTAAATATTGACATGTAAGGAAAATATAATAACACAGCTAGAATTTTGGAGATGGAATTAAATGTTTCTGTCAAAAAAACAGAAATGCAGATTAATTATCACTGGATTGTTCACATGATTGAGATGAGTGGCTTCAGTCAATCGCGTTTCCATATATGGTTTCCCAGAAGGCTTAGCGGGCACATTTCGAGCGCGTCGTTTAGAAATTTTATAACGCTAGTTGATAACATTATATGGCCAAGAAGAAACAAGAAGAAATACCCCACTTATTAAAGATTCAGAGCATCATTTTAAATGTAAGTGTTCAACTATGTCAATATTTTGAAGTTTCATGTGTAAATATGTGCCATAAATAGTTATATTCATATGTATTTTTAACCACCATGCCGTTGGCCGCCTTGCATTCAACAATACTGG
This sequence comes from Paramuricea clavata, assembly GCA_902702795.2. Taxonomy (NCBI): domain Eukaryota; kingdom Metazoa; phylum Cnidaria; class Anthozoa; order Malacalcyonacea; family Plexauridae; genus Paramuricea; species Paramuricea clavata. The sequence continues at coordinate 7,016 of CACRXK020011260.1, read as the reverse complement.
ATTAAACAATATATTGTTATTAAAATACATTAAAACTCTGTGATATTGCTTTATATTTACAGATTATAATTTCAAGCAAAAAATACTGTCATAATATGTGATCCAAGCAGTCGAACTTTCGAAATCATAATATATAAAACTACAACAAACTAGAACATTTACTATAGGCTACAAGAAGGTATAAACTATGAAATTAATATTGTTATAAATGTATTGCTGTATTCAAAGGGTATCAATATCGACTCATATTGATATAATCGCCAAAGCAAGTTCTATGGATTTTTACAGAAGAAGAAAAATCCTTTCATTGTGTTATCCTTCACACTTCAAAATTATGAGTTGTCTTATCTTATGCTATATCTTACTGGCTTTACGCCTATATCTTACTGGCTTGAAATAAAGGATCTCATCTTTTTTTTCAAATGCAAATAAGGCCTCTACGAACTAGATATCTCCTCTTTTGTCACCTTTTCTTCTAATCGCTCATCTCGCACCCGTTCAAGCAAGGAAAACTTGCTTCAAGTCAATCCGTGCAAAATCTCTCTTTTTAGAAACTCTTTTTTTAATTAACCGAATTGTCTTTCTATGGAACAATCTCTCTCCGATCATTCGTAACAGTTCGTCTGTTTCATTCTTTAAGTTCCAGCTCCATTCTCACTATACTCTTCTCAACTAGACTCTTCTTTCGATGTTAACAGAATGCGCACTTGGAAAACCTATTGCTCTAAATGCCGTTCTTTCAACTTAAGTTGTTGCTCATAATCTAAAGTATTAATTTTTATATAGCTATGTAAAAAGTGTTCTAGTCCTTGTCTTTAATGTTTCTACTTATTGTATTGTATCAGGTTGGTCTTTACATAGGACTCATGTCCTGTTGACCATACCTTCAATCATTGTTACAATTTTTTGTATGATTGTAAAGTTAATAAATAAATTTCCACATTTTTGTGCTATTATAGGCCAGAGAATAGTGTCCAGACAAACCCTGAATATACATGTTGCTGAATCCCCTCTGACTACATTGAGGACACATGTTTCTCATAGTTATACCTCTGAGAAATTGCAAGCTTAGGGGCCGATTACATGGAGCACTTTCAACCCGGGGAATGAACTCAGCCCAGACAGACAGCCCTGTTAACCGGGTTGAATTTTGTCTTCCATTACATGGACTATTTCAACCCCCGAGTTGAAATGCTATACGTTCTCGGCATTGATTCCCCGAAGTAAAAAAGCCTCCATTTTGTTTTCTTGTAATAAATAGTCACTACCACACATGTTCGAATAACTCAATTACTCACGAATAATTTCAGCCCTGGGTTCAAACGATTACATGACAAAATTTTCAACCCGGGTGTGAAATTTTAATCGCGGATTTGATTTTGATAGATTTTTGTATTACAGACAGTGCTGAAATTTAATTTGAACCCGGTCAAGAGGGTTGAGTTCAACCCCGGTGTTGAAAATACTTCATTTAATCGGCGCCTTAAAACACTAATCCCTGAGGAAACTATAGTGTGCCCCGCAGATCCTAATATGGCATGCGTAACTGTTTATGAGTTAAGTTGTATGTTTATATTGAACCGAGGCAGCCCAGATACCAGAGTTAGGCCTAAAAAATACCTGTGGTTCCGGTTTCCCAAGGTTTGAAAGGTGTTTATATGCTGTCAATAATTTTATCAAAGCTGCATACTTTGGGCACAGAAACTTTGATACAGTGTAAATCATATCAGCCTTTACATTAACCAGCCTTGCTGCTAACTATTGAGTCGCATTGCGCCCTGATGCGCCCTGATGCGCCCTACTTTATTATTTTACTCTGCCTAACGCCAGACATTTTTACTTGTCAAGGCAAGAGCGCTGGCACTTAATGGTTAATTAGCCTATCTGCCCATGTGTCTAGTTAACCCATTGAGTTGCATTGCACCTTACTTTATTATTTTACTCTGTCTAACGCCAGACGATTTTACTTGTGAAGGGGAGAGTGCCGACGCTTAATGCGGGTTGATGAATAATGAGTTAATGTTTTAGATATTTATTTGTTATACAAACATATGTATTATTTATTTAAAATATTGCATTCCTACATATTAATTTTTCAAAAAACTTTGCAAATTTGATATATGACGGATATTTATATATATCGTTTTTAATTAAATATTTAATTATAGTTATTAGATCATATGAATTTAATTTTGTAAGATGTGTTAATTTAATCTATTTATGTTTTATGAAAGATGCCACAGGTCATAATTTCAATCAAAGCTGCATGCATGAACAGGAAAGTAGGTCATTTTTACTTAAAACAAGAATATTCTTATCCTCAAGAATTTTCTTATTCTTACTCAAAGAATATTTTGCTTGTTTTAAGTAAGATAGTTCTTCAAAAAAATTCTTGTCTAGACAAAAATTCTTACTATACTGACTAGAATAATTTTACTTGTTTTGAGAACATTTTTGCTTAAAACAAGTAATTTTTTGCTTGACACAAGAATTTTACCCGTATAAAAATTCTTGTTTTAAGCAATTTTTTCCTTAATAAGAATTTTAGGTAAGAATAATACTCTTACCAAGATTCTTGGTTAGAATAATATTCTTACTAAACTGACAAGAATAATTTTACTTGTTTCAAGCAATTTTTTGCTTGAAATAAGTATTTTTTTAAAAACTAAGAATCACGATTTTGCACCTGCAATTACTGATATATTTAATGAATCCTTCCGTGAATGCAAGGTGCCGAAGGTATGGAAAATAGCAGATGTGCCAACTGTTCCTAAAGCCAAAAAAATTACTGATTTTAAACAAGGACTTGAGACCAATATCCTTAACTTCAACATTGTCAACAATTGCAGAAAACACCACCATCGAGTATGAATTAAAATCTAAACTACTGAGAAAGATGGACCCAATCCAATTTGGCTTTATCCCAGGATCAAACACGACTCTTGCGCTTACTTCAATGATGCCTACCTGGCTAGTTGCACTTGATGGGACGGGATCTACAGTCAGAGTCGCTTTACTTGATTATCGCAATGCCTTGACCTAATCGACCACAATCTACTTGTTGCAGAACTATCCAATTATGAAATAAAGCCAACGGTAGTAAATTGGATAGCTGACTTTCTTCGTGGTCGAACTCAGAGAGTTAAAATAAACTCTGTGCATTCAAATTTTCTACAAGTTCCTGCCGGTATTCCACAGGGAACGAAAATCGGTCCCTGGCTATTCTTAGCAATAATAAATGACCTATGTATTACAAAATCTCCGACCAGTAACCTGTGGAAATTTGCAGACGATACTTCGGTTTCCGAAGTCATTCCAAAAGACGGTGTTAGTTCCCGGCCTGATAAAGTAGACGAAGTAAATAAATGGTCGAATGAAAACAAATTACAACTGAACCCTGGTAAATGCAAAGAGCTGAGGAAAAATTTTATCACGGAACCATTTACTGAGGAACACCTAGATATAAACGTGAAGCCATTGAAATTGAAAAATCCGAAAAAGGTCTGGGTATGATAGTTACCAATGATTTGAAATGGAACAAACATCCGTGGAAAAGGCTTCTAAGAGACTTTATTTATTAAGACAATTAAAACATGCTGAAGTGGAAACTAGATCTTTATTCAAGTTTTATAGTATACTTGTCACTCGAGTGTCCCTAACTACCTATTAATGGAAATTGAAAGTATTCAGAAGCGTGCACTACGGATTATCCACCAAGACTCGAGTAACATCGAAGCATTAAAAAAGGCAAAGTTGGAAACATTGTACGATCGAAGAGAAAAGTTGTGTGTAAAACTATTTTCGTCAATCGAAGCAAATAATGATCATAAGTTAAAGGAACTATTGCTACCGAAAAATTCGCAACCAAACAATCTCAGAACAAACCATATTGAGCACGTAAAGCAACCTTGTATGTAATTTCGGATCATTAATATTTTAAATAGTTATAAACGACAGTACATTTACATTTACATCTTAGACTTTTTATTAGAGACAACAACTATTATAATTATGATATGTAAACATATACAGGTACATACATTAATATTTTTTAACTTTTGTAAATTCATTAGTAATTCAGTTCACAAGACTGTAAATATTGATTCAATTAAACGTTCTATGTATATCTCTATCTATCTATCTATCTATCTATCTATCTATCTATCTGTCTGTCTGTCTGTCTGTCTGTCTGTCTGTCTGTCTGTCTGTCTGTCTGTCTGTCTGTCTGTCTGTCTGTCTGTCTGTCTGTCTGTCTGTCATCGCGCGTTTTTAATATTTGATCCATGAAAAACTTCAAAGTTGGTAATTCAAAAATCAATTAACCAGTTTACCATGGTCACTTGTTGATAATCTTGAAAATGCAAATAACCGATGGGAATTGTGGAAATCGATGCTTATGAATGTTGTTGATAATCACGCTACATTAAAACGTAAACGACTTAGAAATAAAAAAGTCCCTGGATGGATGCAAATCTAAAACAATTATTTTTGCAAAGAGACAAACTTAAGAAATTAGCGGTGGTGTCAAAAAAAAATCCAGCTGACTGGAAAAAATTCAAAGATGCGAGAAATACGTGCAATAATAAAATTAGACAAGCAAAAACCGATTATTACCATAAAATATTTTAAAACAAATTCGAAAAATCCAAAAGAAATTTGGAAATCAATCAATGAGCTAATGTCTCGTAATGCTAAGTTAGACGAGATCTCTCATCTTACGTGCAATGATAGAGCGATCAGTGACTCAGCTGACTTAACAGAGTATTTTAATAATCATTTTGCAGAAATTGGGTTGAAATTGAGACCTGATGAACCGGATGAATTAAATAATTGCGTTTTGGTTATTATATAAAACAGCGGTTTTCACGTTAGATTTGACAACACCAAGTGCTGTTTTTAAGTTACTCTCTTCATTGCAGGACGGAAAAGCAATGGGTCTTGATGCGATTCCGGCTAAATTGTTAAAATGTGCCGCGTCAGTGATATCAGACTCATTATGCAACTTATTTAACTGCTCAATAGCAACTGGTGTATTTCCAGATGATTGGAAAATTGCAAAAGTTAAGCCACTTCATAGAGGAGATGCAAAAGATCTTTTAAACAACTACAGATAATTTCTGTTCTAAGTGCTGTGAGCAAAATCTTCGAACGAATCGTTTATGACCAGTTGCAAGCATACTTTAATGAAAATGGCCTTATTTATGACAAACAGTCTGGATTTAGGCCAGTTCACTCCACCACAAACGCACTTTTGGACGCAACTACAGAATGGCTAAGCAATATGGATAAAGGTCAATTGAATTCTGTAGTCAGGTGAATATGATATTTGCGATGTTACTCTGAGTGTATATCCACACCGGGCAAGCTTCAAAAATATGCCCGGCCACGGTGGGAGGTCGTAGGTTCGAATCCCACCGTGGTCGGGCATATTTTTCAAGCTTGCCCGGTGTGGATATACACTCAGAGTAACATCGCAAATATGAATTCTGTAGTGTTTCTTTATTTGGCCAAGGCATTTGATATGGAGGATTATGAGATTTTGTTGGGCAAACTTCAGATTTATGGAGTTGATTCAATGAGTCTCAATTGGTTTAAATCGTATCTATTTGACCGAAAACAAAAATAACACGTTCTGCTATAGGGTCCAATATTCTATTTACCCAAAATGGTGCCAATTTTCGTATTTTTAAACAAATTTGTCCAAAACTGAAAAAAACAGAAAAATTGGTGCTTAAAAACACCTTTTGTGCAAAAAAAAGAATGCAAATTTTCTTCTCTTGCTAAAACAACCAAATTTACCTAAAATTAACAACACATTTTATAGACTGTTCTGAAAAGGATCAAATAATGCAAAAGTAGCATGACAGCTAACAGTGAAAATATGTTGGTTTAACCAAAGGCATCTCTGATCAATTTATATTTGGAAACTATATCAATGTTTCGATTTATCGACACTATGTGAATGTTTCAGTTTATCGAGACCATGTGAAATGTGAATGTTTCGAGTTATCGAGACCAAGTCAATGTTTCGATTTATCGAGACCATGTGAATGTTTCGATTTATCGAGACCATGTGAATATTTCGATTTATCGAGACCAAGTCAATGTTTCGATTTATCGAGACTATGCCAATGTTTCGATTTATCGAGACCATGTCAATGTTTCGATTTATCGAAGACAATGTCATGGTTCGATTTATCGAGACCATGTCAATGTTTCGATTTATCGAGACTATGCCAATGTTTCGATTTATCGAGACCATGTCAATGTTTCGATTTATCGAGACCATGTCAATGTTTCGATTTATCGAGACCATGTCAATGTTTCGATTTATCGAAACCATCTTAGTGACATCTAACATAACCTAAATCAACACATTTTAGCAAAAAATAATATTCTATTCAATTTAGCATTATACACATACATAAATAGAAAATATATAAAGCACAATGTATTTAGGTGAAAACTATTATGCTCAATATCAAAATGATATATATTTAAATAAATTCACAAATAAACTATTAATAAGACTCAACCCCTTAATGAAATATAACCTTATACAGGCTGGGATGGATTTACTGGGGGGTGCACCCCCCCCCCTAGCCCTGGCCAGAGGGGGTGCAGAGGGGGGTGCTATTTTTTATGATAAAGCAAAAAAGACAAAATGAGATACAGTAATTTGAGTAATAACATGAGGATAAATGAACTGTGAACAACAATTACAATTCAAATACGGGAGTTGATGGTCGGGTGGCACACATGACCGACACAACTCGGCAGTCGGCACGAGAGCACACCCCCCCCCCCCTACCAGATCATGCTGGATCCATCCCTGACCTTATATGCTGTTAAATAGAGTAATATAATGAAAGGGCAGTAGGCAAGTAGGGCACATTGAAGTTTTGTACTGTAATGCTCCTCAAAATGTAAGACAGTAAAGCTGGATGAATGTAAAATATCACATTTATTACCATTTAGACTGCAAATGGTAATGTAAATTAGCTGTGCCGAGCTCT
>CACRXK020011259.1:0-16578 GCA_902702795.2 Paramuricea clavata | reverse complement strand
GGCTTGTCCCAGGGCTTATGGCAACGCAGGCAGCCGAGAAGCCCTGGGAACGAGGATGGGTTTCGGCTTCGAGCCTCGTACCCAGGCGCAAATAACGTACTAAAAGCGCTCGCTCTCTTAGCCACTGATCTATATAAAAACACTGTAGTGTTGCTAATTTTTAGTACGTTATTTGCGCCTGGGTACGAGGCTGGCTTCGATTTGTGTCGGATCTTGGATCGTTAGCACTGAGCTATACTATATTACTGGAGGACGTGCTCGGCATCAAAAAGTGTCGCCAAAAACATGGCGGATTTTCGCGCCATATGACGCCATTTCCATGACAACTGGTTCCTCCGGCTCATGAAATTGCCACTGACCAGGCTCAATTCTGAGCCCGCTGCGATTTTCACACCCCCCTGGTTTTATCAAAAATATTTTTGCTTTTCGAAGTTTTTGCAGCAAATTCTCGTTGTTTTTTATATTTTTTCGACTTTTGACCATTGGTTCAAAGATTTAAAAGTCGTGCACGCTATTCTCACCCGGGAAAGACAACAAATCAATATGAAAACCCCGAGAAAGTTAGGCAAAGGCGATATTTGATGGCACAGCTAACAGGTAAATATTTCACATACTATTGACATGCTTTTTAATATTTTTAATTTTTAAAAGATAGTGGGAGTAAATGATAGAATATAATCCATTAGATAACAGGCTATTTGAATAGTATAACGTATTATTTTCCCCCGTGTATTCAAACTTTGTCGTAAAAAATACAGAAACTTTGTTTTGATATTCAAAGTTTTTTTTTTCACTTTTATACTAGCTTTGTTAAATTGTTGGCAGGCCATGGTTTTTGTTAAATAAACAAATTTTGTTTTATTTAATTCAGTTTAATAAATCAGTTTTTTCCCTCAAATCCTTTGGGTTTTCTATATAGACTGATGACTGAAATCTGACATGCTTGATTTTATGCAATTGTATGTGCTAAATAAGTATATACAGGTGTAAAGGCATGAAACAATGTGCTTCTATCTATATTTGTTTGTGTTTATATATACTAGAGTCTGTGGTTATTATAGTATGCATAATCTAGGGTGCCAGTAGAAGCTAGCCTAGGGGTACCAGAAGCTCAGGATACTGTGGGCAACTTATCTGGTGACATGATTTCTACCTAGATTTCTGACTAATGACATGTTGGATTTAGGGGTCTTGAACCACTAGAAATAAGATTGCACTTCTTGAATGTTGGGTACCAATCACAAGTGTAGGTATTAAGCAAAGTATCTAGATTATAGGCTTTATAGGGTTGCACTGGATCTCATTATACAGGCCAGAACTGAGAAAGTCACACATGCTACTCAGACATCAAGTCAGAAACAATTTAATTGGTAGATAATGTCACTTCCAGTCCATGCAGGTGGATTTATTTGGGGTTTTGTTCATTTCAGTCCTCTCTCTGTGCACCCCTATATCAGATGCAACTACCTGAAACTAAGAAATCAATGAACTTCAACATTTCAGGTGAAAGACCTATAGTATTATTTTTCAGGTAGTTGCATGATACATTCAAGCCTTTAAATAGTGTGGTGGCTTTTAAATAGCTGCTTTTCTCATTTCCTTTCTTCACTTTCTTACTCTTTTGTCTGTAGTGAAAACTTTATTTTACAACATTTTAATTATATAATCTCTTTTTGGTCTAATTGCAGAATTATTTGATGGTGAGACAGTTCATAGTTCAACCTCTTTTTTAAAGAATAATCAATTATCAATTATTAGAAATAATTAGTTTTGTTAGCAGTGATAAAACTATCAAGACAAAGTTATTATTATGACTTTGTAGCCAGATGGGTATGATTTTGCTTTGGCTGTTCAGCATTTTGATCCATTGTGATATGTCATGTGGTGCCTGTGAATGATTTTACCTGCAAAATGAATGACAGAATATCAGAATGTAACATTAATACATTAAGATACATCCTTACACTGCAATATGTAATAGATGTTCAGTGTGAAGAATATGGTCTTTGACACTCTTTGTATATAATAAACATGCTATTGTGTAATGGAAATGATCAAATAAAGTTATTTCTGCAACAGCCCTTGCATTCAAACACCTTATTTGTTTTTTTCTTGTTCATGCTTGAGCATCAGCCTCAGGATAAGCAAATTCCATTGGATTTGTGAGGGCACTTGAACTATATTGGGTCATTACATGAATTACAGAAACGATTTAGACTCCCACAGCCTGTGCTACAAGTTACAGCTGTGACAGTGTAGAGGGGGGATCCACAAGTAAAATGTGCTAGAATATCCAAAAGGGGGGGGGGGTGATACAAATAAAAAAATGATGTTTAATATTATATGACTTAAAATTATTAAGCAATTGAGTGCACCAGCACTTTCCCCTTAACAAGTAAAATTATCTGGTATTGGACTGGGTAAGATAACAAAGTAGGGCATAGTGTTCCTTATTTAATTACTTATAATAAAGGTTTAAATGCTGATTTTTTTTGAAAGTGTCAGAGTGGCAACTGGCAGGGTACTGAAAAGGTAGGTTGTGCACATGCATCCTAAATAAATACTGCTACAAAAACCTGGTAGTTAACAGTTAAAACCGATCACGGATTTCATTATTTCAAAGTATATAAAACAAAACAAGTCGGGAAAAGGATTTTGAACCCAAGATATGAGACAAAATTACAGTATGAGAATGAGTTTGAATATAAAGAACAACAAAAAAGAGGATACAAAACTACTGTGATATTGTTGAAATTAGCAATATTACAACATTTGTTGTTTATAACGGTAGTTTTTGACATAATGTTTATGTATTTATGCTTTTCCATCGAAATGGCAACTGAGTTAAATTTGCCCGAAGCAGCCCAAGCTTTGGTAAGGTAGAATTTAAAAAAAGTAAAAGAAATAAAACTTTCGTTAATCTTACCTGAAAACAAGAAATATAATAATCCTCTCGAGTGAATTGTTTCATCTACAAGCAGACTATAAACTTAAAACTAACACACTTTTTCCTCGACTGCAAAAATATCAAGATTTTCAGTCGAAACTCGAAAATTATGATCAAAATTTGTGCAAAAACCAGGGGGGTGAAGGATTTTATTTCAAGCGTAGGATCGCGGTTGGTCAGTGGTAATTGCCATGAGCCGGAGGAACCAATTGGCGTCAGCAAACATGAAAATCCGCCATGTTTTTGGCGACACTTTTTTGACTGACGAGAGATAGGAGCACCTCCTCCAGTAATATTATAGCTCAGTGATCGTTAGCCACAAAATGAACGTTACGTCATTAATAAATAATAAAAATTACGTCATTACTATTCGTCGCTGGATTCAAGATGGCCGCTTTCTTCGGAGCGAATTTAGTTATTTAGTATCGACAATTTCATCGATTTTGTACATATTTTTTTTATTTTTCCGATGAAACTTTAAAGTTTTCCGATGAACCAGACTTTATAAAGCGAAAGTCATTTTATGTGAGTAACTTGGATCGCTACAAGCTTGAAATAGACGACAAAAGTTCACAATATTTATATAATATTCGCAAACTGCCGTTTATTTGGATGCTTTTTTCTACGCTACGGCCCTTGATGCAAGCAATCCTGATACGGATAAGCGGTCAAAAGAACATGATGTAGCCTAACAAGACAGAAATACAAGGACCAGGTGTCAGGCGTGTAAACCTGTAACATTTAGTTATTTCATCATATATTGTGTTTTTAACGGGTAAATGTTGGGGCCAGAGTAATAGACTCTTTCAAGTTGAAGATGCCATAATGAAACACAATAGTGCAAGGGGTGCAAACAAAATGGAATTTCCTGGTGAGAATAATATATTGAATATGGCGTCCTCAAGTAAAATTGTCTAGTGTTACGCAGAGTAAAGTAATAAAGTAGGGGGGGGGTTAACTTTGAAAGTATCCAGCGTGTCAGGCTCTATCCTTGAAATAAAGCTGCCCTGCGAGCAAAGTCCTCTCCTATTTCTTCTCGGCACGGAGAAGCGAGAGAGACTCTGCAGAACTTGGGTAGAAATTCATTTGAGCATGTGCGAAGGTTGCTAAGCAACTGCCTATTTCCCAGAAGAAGATTTAATAAGTAGTTTCTGGTTTCGTTGTTTCCGGCATCAAAACCAGTTATTAAACCAGTATCAAACCTGAAATTATACATAATTATCCAAGTTTTTGGATTGTTGGCTCCACAAAGAATATACACAAGTTTTGCAGAATCTCTCTCGCTTCTCCGTGCCATGCCGAGAAGAAATATGAGACGACTTTGCTCACAGGGTAAAATAAAGCCTGCTACGGAGACAATAAATGCATATGATTCGTAGTACACACAAAATTCCCATTGGTCAGAATTAGTAGCTTTTCTTTTTAAGGTAATATCAAATTGTTGTTTACGTAGTGATATTCCATACTTGCTGTTGATTAACACAGTCTTTAACCATTGTTATTATTTGGTATGTAATTCCTGGCTGTTTAATTAATGAAAAATTATTGGAATATTTCTTTTTAAGATATTGGCGGAAGAGTTGTCTGTTATTGTCATATTTTAAAATTAGCTTTGATAATCTAATGTATCAGTTAATTCCAGCAGTTCCCATCCCCTCACCCCCGGGCCTTTGCAGCTTTTCCTAATCCAAGGGGCGGAGCTATTGCCGATATTTTTAGCCTAGCTGGGGGTGAGGATTTTGACGTTTTCCATCATGGGGGATTTGGCATATTTCTCTGGAAAAGATATTGAATTTGTTTGCAAATGGCTTGGGGGCAGCCATTTTCTTCCCTGACATGCAAGCTACCTTGAAAGGACATTTTGGCAATTTCTGTTGTGGTTACCCAGCCTGAGGCGAACGCAATAAATTGTTATAAATGTTTTGTGAAGTGCACAGATTTTTCCTGGAGTTTGGGACAAGTCTTTATTTATGGAAGAGGGAGGGGGGGGGGGCAAAGGTGGGGCCATGAGTATAAATAAATGATAAAGTAGTAGTTATAATATGTAGTAGGCTAACTTCCTAACTATAGGTAGTAGTTTAATAGTTTTTAATTAATTCTTAAGGTGTAACAAGACTCACATTGATAACAGCACTTTTGTGCTGAAATGTATATATCCAGCCTGTGTAAATATTCGTTATAATAATAAATAATAATAATAAGAATAATAATAATAATAAGGGGGGGTATTACATTTTTTGAGAAAATTGAAGGGTCAAAATGTTGAGTTGCAATAAATTTGAATAAAATTGCTGAATCCTGGTTTCCAATGTTCTCGAAGTTGGCTTAAGCCAGATAGATCCAATGAAATCACCGTACCCAGGGTTTCTGTACTTATTGCTCTCATATCTTCTGTGGAGGCTTGCAGGTTCTGGTTTCGAGATTGCTCTCAGAAGAGAACATTCTCGTCCCCAGAGCCTTTCTTACGGAGCGCGACGAGGGGCTCTGGCCAAATCCACATCAAACTGGCATCTGATTGGCCACAACGAAGGTTATTGTTCTAATACCGGATATTGTTCTAATACCATGTTTTTCCGGTTTGGATTTGGCCAGAGCCCCTCGTCGCACTCTGTTGACCGCGCGTAAGAACGGTTCTGGGTACGAGAATGAAGAGAGAGCAACGAGCGCAGAAGCCCTGGGTACGAGGTTGATGATATATGGTAAGTTATTCTAATCAAGACGTGCCTTTTTTTAATACCCCAGCGACTAAACGCTCAACAGAGCGTCTTGTTTGTATTACGCGCGGGAAAATGCACCACATTTGGGCCGAAAGTGGTGCATTTTCCCGTGCGTAATACAAATTAATACTTTATTTGAAAATTTCGCAGGGCTATATTTTCCTCATTTTACAACATTTCGCGGCCAAACTTTGCACTTTTACTAATTTTAACATGCTCTTTCTAGCTGTTGTGATGCGGATTTTGTTCTTCTTGCCTAGATCAAAATTTAGTCTGTAACTGGAATCATAGCTTGAACGAGAAAATATAGAATGAAAACCCACGTGAAAGAGCCAGTACTCAGTAGATTAAGAATCATCACAAACACCGGCTAGAAAACGAGACTTAAGGCCGAGTTACACTTCACAACTTTTGCCAAAACTATCGCATGCAACCTGCTTACAACTTGTCTTGAGCTGTACTAAAAAGGCAGTGTGTCAAATCAAGCACACAATTCGCTTGTCGGACTTGTCGCAGGTAAACAAGGCATTTTTTAATATCATGGAGTGGTGGGGCATTTGCCCCACTGGGCCCGTTCCTCTGCCCCACCACTGAAGAAAAAAAATGACCTATTGCCCCAAAACCAGGGCCCTATGACCTGTATTGAGTAAATGAGTTTAAATCAATTTTTGGTACGGCACGGATAAAATTGGTACCCGTACCACTTTTTTGGTTCTTGGACTATCTATTTAGGTAGTCCAAGAACCAAAAAGTGGTACGGTACCAAAAATTGAGCGTAGTGTAAACGGGACTTTAAACTTATGTTGTGTTTAGATGTTTAGCATGCAATTTATTACAATTTCTCAGAATGCAGGAAATGCTATTTCAGAGACCCAAATTTAAAAAATTTCCTGGGGGACATGCCCCAGACACCCCTAGCTAACTCGAGCCTGCGGTTCTCGGCTCACACATTCGGCGAACGCAAACTATCCTGGGGGGAGAACAAGGAAAATGGGCCCTTTGGCAGTTTTGCCCCACCACTGAAGAATCCTTAAAAAATGCACTGCAGGTAAATAAGATCACCCGACAGGGTACTGAATTAGGATTACTGGTCTGCATCAGCATGACCTTCAAAAATTGAATAGAAATTTTAATTGTGCGGATAATTTCAAATATGAATTAGGGACCGTTCATCCAACCCGGGGTTGGTATACCGAAGACTGATATGGTTGGGTAATCAAGTTTTTGACTAGCTCATGGGTTGGGTAAAAATATTTATGGCTGTTTGTCAGCTATAAAATAAAATAAAACCAAAATTACCATGCATTGGAAAATATGAAGAAAAATGTGTAGCCTACAATACGTTCTGTACCAAAATAGACCATCCGTGATTGAGGAAGGACTCTATCATTGATCAGCAGAAACGTGATTGCTTTGGCACACTCAGTGAGTTTGAGTGAGCTTCTAGAATTTAGGCAACTTGATTTCTGTCACCATAATCTTGTGTGTTTAATTATTATGAAGTGCAGTAACACATGGGTTGGGTAAACATTATTTTGACGAATTTGACCAATGTTAAGGTTGCGTAAATAAAAAATTTACACTGTTTTTCGCTTCTCTTCGGCACCAACCCCGGGTATAAATAATGAACGGTTCCTTAATTGGCAAAAACTGACACTGTCCGCGGCCTGGCTCACGTATACTTGCGGTGTGTCGGCGGGTTATCGTCGTTAGCAGTTCAACCAAATAATTCACAAAACAAAGTATGCATCAACAGCTGTAAACAACGATTGTTGTTAAATTGTTGTTATAGTGCAGGCAAATGTTTTCGCAGAATGTGTGCATTTTCCGGTTCTTTTCAAGAATAAGGGAATATCGTAGAGAATTTTTTTAGCTTCAATTTAAGCCTAAGTTTGTTTTTTTGCATGCGCAGTATGTTGGCGGCTAAATGTTCGTTATCGAAACAAGAAATTATATAGTAAAATGCGTAAATTCAGGCAGTATTTTTTACCGCAATGACATGTGATGAAAACCAAACATACTTGCAAGCTCGGTGAGTCCGGGAATGGACGCACCTCGAGGTTTCCCGAACACGAATCGGGAAACTTCCAGCCGCACCCTCGGTGCGTCCAATCCCGGACTGGCTTACCTCCCTTGCAAGTATTATTACTTAAGCTTTATTTTGACACATGAATAATACACATAGACAATTACATTTGAGAAACATATGGACAACATCAAACAAACAGGTGCCAAAAGAGGCGTAGCACAAAAGAGACCATGTCCCATGCAGGGTGCTCACCACTAAATATTGCAGAACAGACAAAATTACAAAATATATGAAATAGAAATGGAAGGTTAGACTGAAGTACAGTAGATGAAAAGAGAGAAGAGGTAGAAAGAGATACATGGCGGAGTGGAAGATGTCAGTTGGCCGTGATCAAAGAGTGCGAGATAGGTTCGTCAGGAGTGTAAACAGTAGCTGCATGTTAAGTGGCGATAAGTCTTGTGTAGGTATGTTTTAAAATTGGAAAGAGTGTCGTAGCAGTTGGGAGGAGCAGATTTACATACATAGTTTTACAATTCTAACAAAGTACGAGTTTTGGAATGTGCTTGTTCTACATAATGCGGTTCGTAAAAGGCAAGAGGTGCCTGCACGTGTTCTGTTTGCCGTATTTTCGACATACTGTGAGATATCTAAGTCTACGAAGTTGTTCTTGCATTTAAAATATAAAATTATGTCCTTCGTATGTTTGTCATAGAGCCCCTCTCCACTGCACACGTGATCTTTTGCAGGCCAGGGGCCGGGTGTGTAAAAAGGTACGTAGTTAAAATTAGCTACAGTTAGTGCGAAAGTTAGCCAGCCAAAATCGCATATTTTAGAGTTAACTATACAATTTAACTACAAAATAGTAGTTAAAAAGTGGTTAAGAGTTTTGAGTAGTAGTTAAAAAGTGGTTAAGAGTCCAAAAACAATCTGACAAATCTCAGGATTCTTTGTGATTCGAATAGAGCAGAAAATTTTAATTATAGTAAGATCTATCTTTTAGTTAGTAAGATCCATCTTTCTATTAAAATTTATGATCAAATATTGAAAGAACATTCCAATTAATAGAAACTGCTTCGATTCTTAAAATCCAGTGAGTTAGATTGTCTCACTCAAAACATAATTTTACTAGCGACCATGTGGTCGGCGACTCGTTACGATGAAATTCTAGGAATTTTGAAGTCGTCCACTCGTGGAATGACGAATAACCAATAGTCAGTAGGCTCCGAGCCCGCGATATCAGCGTCACTTCGACTAGAGCTACGAGCCCGCGATCAAATGTTTCACCGTTGTCAGCGGCTTGCTCAAAAGTGACCCCGTTCGTTACAGACAACACCAAGTCCTGGAGTTTGCGCAGCGTTTCATCTGTGATCGTATCACGCTTAACAGAGTCTTTCCATGACTTGGACCCGAATTTCGACATATCTGTAGCGACGTATACTTTATCCACATTGAAAAAACCTTTGATTAACTTGAGTACATAGCCTAAGAGATGGATACACTGTTCCAAGTGCGCGACTCCACGTAAAATAGCGACTCTCTCACCGCGAATTTGGATACCTATGTATTTTTGACCATGGAGAAATTTTCTTTGGAACTTCTCAACTTCGGTCATAACCGCTTGGCTTGGTTTGAGAGAAAGAAAGAAATCGCGGGTGTAAAGTTTTGAACGGGTTTCCTTAAATCTTGCACGAAATGTATCTCCAATGCCTCTCCAAAGTACGATACTCAAACATTTGGGAGATTTTATTACATCGCGTTCAAAAACCTCCCAGTCTGTAATGACGGTTGTATCGACGCAAAACATTTTGGAACCCGTTTGTTTGGTCAGCTTCTGAATAAACGAGCACTGTGTCCAACCATTCTTTCTAGCTTGGAGGCTAACATTAGAGTAGGTCGCATCGTCCAGCTCGAAGAGATTTTTAGTATAGGTTCCGGCTTTTACTTGATCGTACAGAAAATGTACTGTTGTGTAATTTGGATCTTTGGGCGAACACTCCTTTAGGAACTCTTGCCTGTCTACAATATCAGGGTAACCTCTGGTCTCAAGAATATCCTTGATATACTTTCTATCAAAATAATAGTCAATTGGGAAGCCGGCTGTTTGAAAACGCGAGTCTTTGACCATCGGTGCGACGACACTGCGACCCGCGGACGATGCTTGCAAGACCAATGATAAAAAAGCTCGCATGCTTTGCGTCATTTGCTCCCAATAGCGTCCAATCACGTAGGCATACTTTTTAGACGTGCTGTTACTATTACTTGAGGAATATGGTCCTAGACGTACTACTTTCGGAAAGCTCACGTCAATGATATCTAAAGTTAGGTTAAGTTTTATAACATCGCCGTTCGTTGTTTCCGTATGCTGGATAATTAAAAGTTTTCCTCGTGAGTTGTTCAGAGTTTCTGTTGTTATCAACGATTCCGACAAATGCTCGTAAAATGTCACGTTTTTCTGCTCCAGGGGTATTTCTGTCGAGAATAAACCAAGCCACGTTGCTTGAATGAGCCAAATTGCAAATATACATATTACTATCTTCGTTTTCGTTCTGAGAGAGAAATAACATATGATAGTAACAGTATTCGTAAAAATCGTCGTAAAAATCTATTTCACGACGCTAGCCTTATCAACATAAGTTGGTTTTCATGAGGGGCGTCGTCAATTTATATACAAAGTATTAATATAGAAACTGGATACAGGAGGTGTGACCCTTATATTAACATTGGTATAACCGAGTCAAAGATTAATATTTTGTTTGAAAATATGAATTGATTGTGCTTCTTTTGCTTCTCGAGAAAGCCTATTCCAAAGCTTTGCCCCGCCGTATTTAAAACTTTTTTTTAGGAATTAAAAAATCCAGTCACAACTTAATCTTTTCGCACTATTCAATAGAAGATATTTTTGTTAATATATAGAATTTTACATATTTTTTAATGCATGATATATAGACGTTAATACTCTTTAGTATAATTACATAGGTGATTATTGAAAATTCTCCATGCTGATTGGTTGCCGTTGCCGAGATGATTATAATGCGATAAGGCACCTACGCCATTTTCGAAATGGCGACCGAAGCCGTTTTGTCAATTAAATGACGAAGAAATGTGTATTTTTCTTATTTTTTTCCAAATAATCACCTATAAAATTATACTAAAACAATTATTCACCTCAGGCTCGGTGATTATCGAGAATAAAAACCTCGACTTCGTCTCGGTTTTTATTCACCAATAATCACCTCGGCCGGCTTCGGGCGAATAATTAATAATTATTCGCCGAAGGCGAGGTGATTATCGGTGAATAAAAATCGATAATCATTGGGTGGGAAAATGGGATTTCATGCACTGGGACTCATCAGCAAAAAACAATAGAAAATGGGAATGGGATTAAAATTTGAGCAGGACAGCCACTGAGACAATGGGATTTAGTCAAAATTTGGGCTGGGAAATGGGAATACGCCCCCCCCCCCCCTTCAGGAGCCTCTTAATTAGGGGCCTAACTTCCACAAAACAGCTAGCCGCCACTTTGCAAATTTCGGTTTTGTTACTTCACCTGCATGTATAGGTGAATACAACAGCTTAATACGTCAAATTTGACCAATCACCTTGTAGGATTTGTTATATAATTCACTTGTGCAAAAATACTAATTATTCAATTAATCGTATATACTGTCCATCCTGTAATCATCGGCTTCTTAGCTGAAAATGCCAAAAATTAGCATAGAACAATCTTATATAATTACCAATGTATAGTTATACTTGTTAAATAATAAATATTTTTATTTTGGTCGTATCACGCTCAATATTGCGTGAAAATTCAAGTGCTATATATCAAAATCTAAGTTAGTCTTTCTGAATGCAATGATCAGCATTTCATTGCGATAGCTTTTATAGCTTTTACGTTACATGAAATCAAACAGTATGCAGTTTTTTTTGGGACATGACCGGGTATATTTATGTATATATGTAATGTATGTATATATATGTATGTAATTGCAAACTCTCGTGCATTCTCATCGTCGTTTGACAACGATCATGCCAGTAGCTTACCTGCAATGATACGCTCTGAGACATGAACTCATCTTCAATCAATAACATACAAGGATATACACTTCAGTAACACACATCAATATTCACCATTGAGAAACGCAATGTACCACCAAACACAACCTACTTCCCTTCGGCTTAGCAGTGGGAAACAGCTTTGCTTCGAATGTGACACAAATCCATTCTTATAAGACTATGACTCTACGTACTTTTGTGTCGAAATATATAATGAATCAAAATGTTATGCTTCATGAACACATCCAAAGACGGTCTTTCACACCAAACAAATTCGACGATGCATCGGAATTCAGTGGGCCATAATCTTTTATAACAAATATCACCAGCTATACTGGAACAATGTAATTTTGGTGCTCAGATAAAATACCATAAAAAAACTACCAATTTTAAATATGTAATGGAATTGATATAGGTGAGTATACACGCCACACAACCATTCGTGTCGAATTTATGAATTAATTTTTCTCCTGACAAAAGAATGAAATTGAAAAGCACAGTATGGTGGCTCTCATCGAATGATTTGCATAAGACACAGACAGTTGTCACAGTTCGACTCACGCAAAACAGAGGAAGACTTATAACCGACAAGAAAACATGGTCTCCTATATATATCTTTGCGAGAAGACTCAGTCACCCAACTAGACCTTATAGCTAGACTGTATGTGGAGCTACTGCAAGGGGCCCTCAATTTCAAAAATGCTCAGACCAATTTAAAGAACCTACTTAATTTTAGGCTCTTGCTCTCAAGTTGGGGCCCTATTAAGGTGGGGCGCCGGGGCAATTTGCCCCCTGCCCCTCTCGGCGGCCCTACACAGCAGTATATAGCGTAGGAAGAAAAAATTGAAATATCTAGGCTCGGAAATGCCATTTCCAAAAATACGCAAATCCCTGTCGCAAAGGCTTAAATTGACGATGACATACTGAAACAACGACTACATGTGAAAAGTCTGCAGACTAAACAAATTTCGAATTATAGATACAAATATAATACATTCCTTTGGTGAATATTGCTACACGTTTGTGTGTGTTATCAATTAATGTGTTAGATTGTAGCCAAATAGGATATAGTGTTCTTGTACAAATAATGTTCACAAGTTCGCAATTACTAAGACTAAGTAACTACGTACAATTTACATTCTACACTCTACAAAACAAGCATACAATATATTTTATGCAAGTACATTTGGGTATGTTTATAGCTTGTATCCAACAATCTAATCTCTATTCGCATGCTCAGCAAGAGGTTTCTGTGGCTTCACTATGGTATAGAAATCTCTGCTTGTGGGTTATTTCATAAACGCAGCAAGAGCCTCGAATAAACTAGCAAACACATTCAATAGAATTCTGACAACCCATGTTTGCTTGAACTTGATCCAACAGTAATTATCTATAGAACTCAAACTAAAAAAGAAAATTTGCACAGTATGCTGCATAAATTATCTCACTAGCATACAAAATTTGAATATAAATTCAATACAATGTTACAATTCTATACCTCAACAAAGTTTAAAGGAATTTCTGAGAGGTGGATTGTTACAATTTCAAAATTCCTGGAATTCACTCACCCAGGGATTTTGAGTTTTGATTTTGCAAGAATGAGTGAGAAATTATTGAAATTAACATGGCAAAATGTCCAGGGTTTTGCTTGGAAAATGGCCGATGGCAAACTGATGTATTGAGCACTGATTATAACTAAAATATAAAGTATTCATGCAAGTCTATTGATATGTAAGTATCTCATGACTCAATTTAAATTAAATGCAAACAAAGTTTAAATATGGTAAGGCCAAAAAAAAATATGTGGGTTTCCGGTTTCTTCTTATAAAAACTTAGGTAGGGTAGGTCGGTTTTAACATTTTTTTTTAAACTTTTTTTTTTAAATTTTCCGAACAACCGGACGCCATTTTGTTTAGTCAGTGCTTCCACATCCAAAGATAAATTTCCCTAATATTGCCTCAAATTTCAATTTTCCACAAACTTTTTCCTCTAAGTGGAAACACTTACAAGCATGATCCAATAAAAAAGTTTAGGGTCAGGATTTCGACGTCTAAACTGGTAGGGTCGGGAAACTGGTAGGGTCGGGAAACTGGTAGGGTCGGGAAACCGGAAACCCACATATTTTTTCTTGGCCTAAACTAGTTAAATACTAAATAATGGTTAATTAAAGAAAGTTCCTAAGCAACTGGATCATCGTCCTCGTCATCATCCACGTTTTGCAAGAGACCGTATTTCATTCGGATGGCATCGTGCCTGGATTTTCTATTCTGTTTGCGTTCAGCATTCCTTTCTTGTCGGTCCGCACGTCGTTGCTGTTGTCTTGTTTCCTCTCGTGCCGCTCTGTTTCTGCTGCATCGACGGCAACAGCAGCAGTAGATGCAACAACCAAGCATGATTAACAATACTCCTCCAACGGTTGGGATGACGATGATCAAAATGTTGCCTGATGAAGGAATACAACATACTTATCAAGTTGTGGACATGTAAGGCAAAGCAAGGGCGGATTTTCATTTATTTCAAAGGAGGGGTAGAAAAATTTCTGGTGGGGTGCAAGCGGCACCACTCAGTGAGCTTCGGCAGGGGTTAGGTGTTTTGGGTTAAAACCTTTCACACAAAATAGGAGGGGTGAAGTGAAATTTTGGTGGGGTTGAACACTTTATTAGAGGGTTAGAGAGATTCTAGGGGGGGGGGGAGGTTTAACCCCCCTCCTAACCCCTCCCCCACATAAATCTGCCCATGAGGCAAAGCAGTGAGCTCCATACATATATCTGGAGAGAGAACTTGAGATAAAAAAGTAGAACCAACACTGCGGTCAAATGTAATGCGCACAAGCGAGTAGAATAGAAGCAGTAAATATGAATAGAAGTTTGAATAGAAGCAGTAAATATGTGCAGCCGTTTGACCACAGTGTTTAATATATTTGGAGCCAAGATGGAGTTTATTGGATGTCAGTTCGATATAGATACTGAATGTCATTTCTGCCATTTTGACCTCACTTTTTCATAGGCCGAATGGCTAAAGTTCTCGCTCCAGATATATAAAGAGCGCACTAGGCAAATACGTCACAACCAGGGGGGGATTCCAACAATTTGGGAACACATGACATCTTTGTACCCAACGGAATCAAAATACAAACAATACAAAACTCATTTTAAAAATCAAAGAAAACTTACCACGAATTTTACATTGCTTCCAATACCACTTGTTCCCCTTGCATCCAGAGGGAAGGATTTTGCCTTTCTTTTTCATCTTGCACGTATTATCAGAATCGCAGTAAAAACAGCTGCTGTCTTTTAAACATGCCGAGCAAGACTCGTTTCTCATTTCACACGTAATTTCAGGCTTGGGAGTTGTAGTTGGTTTTGGTGTGGTTATCGGTTTCGTTGCTGTGTTCGTTTTCTTGTGTGTTGTTGTGGGTTTCGTCTTCCGTGGAGGGGCAGGTGTATTATTAATTCGAGTGTCTTTCGTAGGTTTTGATACTAATTTTGGTGTGGTGTGTTTTGAAGCTGCTTCGGTAGATGGTTCAGTTGTTTTCTTCGTTGGCGAATTTGTATGATTTCCATTTTGCTGTGTAGAGTTTACTCTTGTATCTACAGCTGGCGATTTGGAAGGTTCACTTGTAACCGTTGTATTATAAATTGTGCTAAAACTATACGAAATCGTGGCAAGAAAAACGGCTAAAGTTAAAGCTTTTAACTTCATCTTGATAACTTGCTTCTTGTCTCACGAATATGGTTGTGTAATCACCCAGAAAAGTATTCATAAAATTCGAGAAAATGAGTAGGAATTTTTCTTCGAAGACCTGCATGTATTTGTTGTTGCATCATTTAAATTACTAAAACACATCCGCCAAAATGACGTTTGAAACCTGTTTGAAATCAACCTCGTTCTGGTGGCGTATGAAAATTACTGCCGACGCCACGATCAATTAATTCCTATTTTATATGGGTGATCGCTAGATAGTATACTTCAAAATTTTAATAAGGTTTCCGTTTTTATAACGTTGAAAAAACTATCCTAACGCAAAACTAAACCCTAACCTATTTATATATGTATATTTTTAAATATAGGACCTCTCTGAAAATCACTTTACGTGAGAGAGTTTCCTATTTAAATATTGTCATAAATAAATAAATAAATAAATAAAAACCCTAATACTCACCCTAACCTAACCCCAACCTAAACCCTAACCTAACCCTAACTTATTTTTAAAATTGATATAAAAACGGAAACCTTATTTTGAAGTATACTATCTAGCAATTGCCATTTTATATGGCGAAATTACAACTCGATTTTCGATTACATACGCCAGGATACGAATCGTGGCCGGAATCGCAGCAGTAAAGTGAATATAACTGGTTTCACGTTGTCTTTGGGGGTTGAGGCGCGGGCTACGAAAAATTACGGAGTTAACGCCTCCTTATTTTTTCCAATCTCGTTCCCAGAGTATGCCTGTGCGCGGGTTAGGTAGTGGCATACCTAACCCGCGAACAGGCATACTCTGGGAACGAGATTGTATTTTTTCCAGTCAACTAACCTGCGATTAGGCGCAGGGACAACCAATGGGCCTTGGACATCAGTGGCCTTGAAGAACAATGGCGTTTCAGAAACTATGAAAAGACAATGAAATATTCCGAACACTGAATCGTGATCTGGATGGCATGAAGAATGGATTTTCGAAAAAATGAAAGGATAATGGAACATTCCGATCACTAAACTGTGATATCGATGGCATGGAGAACGGGACGTTTATAGAAACAATGATCCCAAAGGTCGCGGGTTCGATTCCCGCGGTCTAGTATCCCAAAGATTGCGGGTTCGATTCCCAC
>CACRXK020011258.1:0-16578 GCA_902702795.2 Paramuricea clavata | reverse complement strand
ATTAAATATTTAATATTTTAAATATTTTCAGAATGCATTTATAAATATAAAATATAAGAGATTATTAAAGTATTGTTAAAATTGTTTTGCATTGTTTTTCACTTATAGTCCTTATAGTTATAAGTTATCCCTATTTTTTACTTGCATTATTTCAGTATAGTTTGAAAATCTCAAGCAAAGCCGAAGGGTAGAACTTGCCAGTACTCAATAGGCAATACGACAATAATATACGTTTTAAAAAAGACAAAAAAAGCTTTTAGTTTTGCAGAGTTACATGGATTTCTCAAATGTTTAAGGCACTAATAAAATCAAAGTATCATGAAATTATTTGAATAAACTACAACATTAGGCATATATATCATGCAATTTTTTTCCGGAAGTCAAGAATCAACATTACATCACTGACACTGACATGGAAAGTTGACGACTCAAAGGACAATACGCTGCTAGGGTGAGGCGGTTTTTCGGTAAACCATGTTTTTTGAAAACCGAAATACTCGATGTTACTTTTGGAGAAAAACCGGAAAACCGAAATACCCGGGAGGAAACAGGGGAAAAAACGAAGAAAAATCGGTATTTTGCTGAAATCAAACCATACTTATACGAGTTTGCTGCAATTGAATCACGTTTTGGCATTTACACACGAAAAACTAAAGAGATTTTGTTTGAAATTTGATAACGTCTTCACGTGAGTACTGAGTAGCGTGTTGTGGCTTTTTTACTGTAGTTTTGATTTTCGAACGTATTTTTTCAAAAAACCGGTTCACTCGGTTTTTTCGGGTCGGTTTTCGGTTTTTTGTAGAAACCGCCTCACGCTATACGCTGCGCAACACATTCCATAGATTTTTTATTAATCATATACAGGGTGTATAAAAAAAACTGAACAGATTTGAAATTGCTCTCAATTTCGCAAAAAATTCACGCACAAATAACTCTAATCTAATTGAAATAATACCTGAAATGAACGCATCTGGTCAAAATAAGCATACAACTACGTCCAAGAACAGTTCTATCGCAGCCAATAAATGTGGTCTTCAAAAATCGAAAATTAATATTGCACATTTAAATATTTGCTCTCTAAAAAAGAGGGAACATTTAATTCAGATAAGACTTTTGATGCAGGAAAATAAGTTTGATGTACTTGCCGTGTCGGAATCTTGGCTTACGTCCAGTGTGAGAAATGAAGAGGTTGAAATTTTCGGATACAGTCTATCTAGATTGGACCGGCGAGGGAGATCCGGTGGGGGTGTGTGTGCCTATATCAAGAGCTCGTTGAAAAAAAAGGTGCTTAGGGATTTAACAGAAATTTCAGAATCTGGTTTTCATCAGTTATGGTTACAAATTCAGCATAAAAAATTGAAATCTTTTCTATTATGCGTTTGTTACCGACCTCCAGATAATCCTGTATCTTGTTTTACCAATAATTTTATGGATAATTATATCAAAGCACTCACTTTTGGTAAAGATATCATAATTGCTGGAGACTTAAATTGCGACTTGTTAAAGACAGCTCAAGAGGCAAAGGTTTTGAATGATTTTTGTCACTGTTTAAATTTGACACAGTTAATTGATAAACCGACGAGGGTCACGTCACGTTCGTCAACGCTTATTGATGTCATGATGACTTCAAATAAAGATTTGATTGCAGAAATTGGAGTGCTTGAAACCTATATTAGTGATCATTTTCTGGTTTACTGTTCACTCAAACTAAAGTTGATAAAACCGCATCCAATTTGCATCACTGCAAGGAGTTATAAGCATTACGACCGAAACCAATTCCTCTGTGATTTGGCATGCATTCCGTGGCATGAGAATTTATTTGTTGAAAATGTAAATGATAAACTGTCGCATTTTGATAGTAATTTTCAAAATGCATTGGCTAGGAATGCACCAATTAAGACAATGAAAATAAGACATCGACAAGTACCATTTGTTGACGATGAGATCAAAGAACTGATGAAAAATAGAAAAAGATTACACAAATTTGCTCGTCTAACCCGAATGCCATCTGATTGGGAGAAATATCGTGCGCTTCGAGATAAAGTTAAATGTAAGCTACGCCAAGCAGAAAAAGATTATGTACACAATGAAATATATAATAACCCAAATATAGCATCGATGTGGAAAGTCATCAGGAACTGCGTTCCACGTAAAGAGACCACGAAACCAAGTTATTCCGGAGATGTTAAGAAATTAGCTAATGAATTCAATACCTTTTTTACCTCAGTGGGGATAAATACATCAGCAACTACATTGGCATTGCTTACTGAACATGGACTACCCATACTGAATCCACCAACATCTACCGAAATACCTGAGATCGATCAGTTTTATTTCCATTCAGTATCGTGTAGTGAAATAAGTAAGGTTGTTATGTCCTTTTCATCAAATAAGGCACCAGGATTTGACAAAGTATCAATGGCTGTGATCAAGGACGCCTTACCGTACATCCTTCCTACAATAATCGGCCCGTGTCGTTGTTAGTGGCTGCATCTAAGATCTGTGAACGTGTGGTATTGAAACAGCTAACAGAGTATATGACAAAGAAGAAAAAATTTACTAAACATCAAAGTGGAAATAGGAAGTTACATTCAACCGAAACATTAAACATATTCATCTCAGATTTAATTCTCCAGTCCATGGATCGTAGAGAAGTGACTGCTTTACTCTTACTGGACTTGTCTAAAGCTTTTGATAGCTTAGATCATTCCATTCTGCTAAGAAAACTTTCGAATATTGGAATCTCGAAGCCTGCGTTGTTTTGGTTTAAAAGCTATTTGACAGGCAGGTGCCAATCAGTACGTATTGCGTCAGTGTTATCTGATGAATGTGAAATAACTCGCGGTGTTCCGCAGGGATCGATACTGGGTCCGGTGTTATTTAATATATATATCAACGACTTGCCTGGTGTACCCAAGGAGTCCAATTTGGAGTCGTACGTGGATGACTCAAAAATATATTTAGCATTCTCAATCAGGGATGCCGAGTTGGCAGCTATGAAACTCACTGAAGACATGCGAAGAATTACCGCCTGGTGCTGTCTTAACAGTTTATTGGTGAATCCAGAAAAAACCAAGTTGCTTATATTAGGTACTAGGCAAATGTTAGAACAGGTACCTAAAAATTTTCAAATAACTATCCTTGGTGAGAATATTACTCCAGTTGCTGTTGCAAAGGATTTAGGGATGATATTGGACTCATGTTTGAGCTACGACGAACATATCGCAAGCGTTGTTTCATCTTGTATCGCTGGATTGGGCCAAATTAGCAGAGTTAAACATATCTTTGACAGAAAAACATTAATTCTTATTATAAATTCCTTGATTTTTAGCAAAATGTATTACTGCTCTGCTGTTTGGTCTAATACATCCCAAAGAAATATCGAGAACTTTGCTGCACGTATTGTTACAGGAACAAGAAAATACGATCACGTGACTCCTGTTCTGCAACAACTGGGCTGGCTTCCAGTTAAATACATGTTAAAATTAAGAGAAGCCATTTTTGCTTTAAATGCTTGAAGGGGTTGGCACCATTGTATTTGCGTGAGAAGTTCCATGTCAGGTCAGATGTTCATGGCGTTAACACAAGGCAAAAGAACATTTTGGATATACCAATGTACAGATCAGCTGCGGGTCAACGAACATTTCACTATAGGGTTGTGTCCTTGTGGAATTCTCTGCCTCAGTCTCTTAAAAACATTGATACTTTGACTCATTTTAAAGTAGAATACAAACGTATGTTATTAGAAGAATTTTTAACTGTAAGTGGTGTTTAACAGATTTATAGAATATTTTAGAACTATAGCCTATTTTATACCTTAGGTCAAAACTCAAAATTCATTTTTAGATACTTTTATAGATATAGAATTTTATATTTGTAATTAGATCCTGAAAAGCCCAATTGGGAGTATCTATAATATTGTATAATAATAATAATAATAATAATAATAATAATATATATATATATATATATATATATATATATATATATATATATATATATATATATATATATATATATATAGCTTCCTTGGGTATTTATATTAATGTAGAATAATGAAAAAATTTCACGAACTCAAATTTTGTGAACCAGGGGGTGTGTCTTTTCCAACAAACTAAAATGGCTTGCGCACAAAATTTAAAAGTTGTAATCATATTTTAATGTAATGTAATCAGAGTTAATAGATGGGAAATTTGTCGTGTTTTTAATTACTGTACAAAAGTTCAGACAATTTGGTTTAGTTTAGTTTTCCCCTCGCGAATTTGAACCTTTCGCGTATTTTATCATTGCAACGTATTGTATGTTGAACATTGCACTGAAAGCGTTTTAAATTGTCATAAATGTCATCTGATTTATTTTAAAAACCGTACTAAAGATTTTTAGATCATCAAATCTTAGATTTTTAGATTAAAGAATGCCGTCAAAGTTTATGATTTATAATTTTTCTGCTGCATGAGTTTATTTCTATGATCTTGGTATGTGCGAGAACTGGAAGCGCGTGGAGCCTTCACAAGTATTTTACTCCTTGGAATTGCTATCTGCTCTGATTCTCAACTGCTCAAATAAAAACGGAAACTGAAAATATATTTCAAATTGTTTTTTGCCTTATTAACATACCCATAACAAAGTGACGCATTCCATTCAACCCCTAAACTTTTATAAAATTAGTATCTCAATAATTTGTTTTCGTCATTAAGAAAATTCAAAGATAGTTGAGTCATGCCATTAGTTATCATAATTTAAATTAAACTGACGCTTAAATTTCCATGCACATTCAACTGCACTTTTTGTGAATTTTAGGGGTCCAATTCCGCGGATGGGGGTACATATCAGCTAGCGGATATGTACTATAGGGGTCCAAATCCGCTAGCTGATATGGACGGGGGGGGGGGGGTCCTTATCCGTGGGGAGTCCGCTGTGACACCGGCAAAGGAAAAGGTCGCTTCGAAGAAAATCAGCCTTGTGGAAAAGAGGCTTGAATCAGTTGAATGAGATTGTCTGTTTTTAATTTTAGCGGTGACGAAAACTCCTACTCTAGGCTACTGATTCAGACAAGGTTTCTGAAAAAATATTTTACAAGCTAATCGGTTTCAGTTGTGATAGCTATAGTGTGGCCGGTAATCTCGATCACATTCATTGAATATTTGTAGTAGCGTTTGTTTCTATAAAATTTGCATGCGAATATTAGCGGCGACAAACTGCGCAATAAACATATGCGCCAAAGCAAGAGTCTAATTAATAACTAGTTTTCTTTCGGATTTTAAACTAAGACACAATTCGACTTGACTTTTTGACTCTTTGATGGCTTGTAGCGTTGTAAAATTACTGTCGCTTTATTCCTTTAATTAATCCGACTTATAACGAGTTCCGACTTATAATGAGTTTAACGAGTATTGAGTAACCGGTAATCTAATCTATAACGACTGAAGGGTTTGATCGTAAAGGCCGAGACACACCAGACGCAATTTGACAACGTGGCATGATTTTTAATGAAAGGAATTTTTAAAAGATATGCAGATCAGTGTTTACAGCGCTTCTAAATAGTTGAAAAACGTAAACCAGGATCAAAGTTATCGGTTACCTAGTGAAAATCGAAAAATTGCGCCGCATTGTCGAATCGCGTCTGGTGTACATGTCTTAATAACACTACTATCAACAACAAAAATTAATGCAAGTTACTTACATAGCTACACCATCTGTACGCTGGACGTTTATAATGTATCCATTATACTTGCTGTGGGCTTTCGGAAATTTGACGAAGGCCTTTATGGTGAAGTAGAAATTAGCTATGCATTTATACCGTTCCTTGCCAGTCTTACTGTGCAACGCACGCGAACCTTGCTGGTCTTCTCTGACGGACAAGCCTTTTATTGGTGAACTTGATTGAGCCATTATTGGTAACGTACCTGAAAGTAATAAAGCTAACTGTTTACACCACACATCATTGCGCGATTAAACAACAAATTGCTACATGCTAATAGTTGAAAATAGATTGATACAATGTTAAAGACTTACCAACAAAAAAATTTCCACTTTATATAATCAAACTGATTCCTCCTGGCTTTAGAGTAAAGCAGATGTTGCACCAGTGCTGAACAGACGCAAAGTAAAGCGAATCCAGGTGCCGGTTAACTTTGTGTCAACTGGGCGTGGACATCTATAGTGAATACTTCTTTGTAATAAACAATGCACAGCGATCAATTGTGAATACTTGTTTATAATAAACAATACGCAGCATTCAATACTGAATCACTGTGTGTAACGCAGGTGTCCAACGGAAACGATTGTTTATGTCAATTATATGAATTTGAACGAATTGGTCATTTTAAATGGAATAATCCAATTGTTACACAAACCACACCGACTTTCAAAAAATTTCCAACTTCCTAAAATGCTACATTAAATATTTTTTATATATTGTGTAGCGTTATAAGTGTCAATATTTTCTTACTGTATATTGCATACTGATCTTATAGTAATATGTGTCGGTTCTTGTAACGATAGCACGAAGGCACGGCACTATAATGCATAACTTATAATAATATGTATCGGTTCTTGTAACGATAGCACGAAGGCACGGTACTATAATGCATATCTTATAGTAATATGTATCGGTTCTTGTAACGATAGCACGAAGGCACGGTACTATAATGCATATCTTATAGTAATATGTATCGGTTCTTGTAACGATAGCACGAAGGCACGGTACTATAATGCATATCTTATAGTAATATGTATCGGTTCTTGTAACGATAGCACGAAGGCACGGCACTATCATAATGCATAACTTATAATAATATGTATCGGTTCTTGTAACGATAGCACGAAGGCACGGCACTATAATGCATAACTTATAATAATATGTATCGGTTCTTGTAACGATAGCACGAAGGCACGGTACTATAATGCATATCTTATAGTAATATGTATCGGTTCTTGTAACGATAGCACGAAGGCACGGCACTATAATGCATATCTTATAATAATATGTATCGGTTCTTGTAACGATGGCACGAAGGCACGGTACTATAATGCATATCTTATAATAATATGTGTCGGTTCTTGTAACGATAGCACGAAGGCACGGTACTATAATGCATATATCTTATAGTAATATGTATCGGTTCTTGTAACGATAGCACGAAGGCACGGCACTATAATGCATATCTTATATTGTTTGGATAAGTTTTATTTATAATAAATAAATAAATATATATTTATTTATTTATGTGTCACTACATTTTTTTGCACTGGCTGTGCGGTAGTTTCATAAAGTCAAAGACTATAATTTTCACACTTTAGTTTGGCGTTTCCGTTTATGTTAGCGCTTCTAGACATACCGACGCCAACACTATATTATTAAAAATTAGAGGTGACAAAGTTTAGCCAGCGTGTGGGGACTTCTGTTTCCTCCGAAGGAGAAAGCGAAAAAAGCAGTGAGTGGAATAACTTACTCTCCAGAGTATTGTAACGATAGCACGCGTGCTATAAAAAAAAATTCAAACCACACCGCTTATTTTGGGCATGGTATACGAATAGTACGAATAGTCCGCGAATAGTCGACGAATAGTGCGAATAGTCCGCGAATAGTCGACGAATAGTACGAATAGTCCACGAATAGGCGACGAATAGTACGAATAGTCCACGAATAGGCGACGAATAGTACGAATAGTATACTATTTCTCAACACTCGCATTCATGCTCAGTTTGATAAGGTATGGCAATATTGATCAGCGTCCTAAGCCAAGCTGAAAGCTTGGCTTAGAATTGCGGCGCACGACTCACCCGAATTTGTGGGTGGGTGGGTCGTTTGCCACTTGCCTCTCAAAATGTGGAACTGAACAAGAGCGAGCGTCTGGGTGTTGTCCGCACCTTTATAGCTACATCAGTCACCCATGCACATAATATATGCAATACGTTTCATAACAACTTTGTTTTAGCCTTAATTTGTTTTCGCATATCATTACGAGTGTTGAGAATAGTATACTATTTCTCAACACTCGCATTCATGCTCAGTTTGATAAGGTATGGCAATATTGATCAGCGTCACTGCCTAACCTGATATCTCCTGTTCGTGTGGGCAGTCTTTTACCATCCCTACACCTAACTAAAACATCCTATACATACACTTAACCCAATACTCATTCCTCAATTCCCCCAACCTCATCTTCCGTTTGCTGTTTTATTCCAGCAATATACAAAGATACCAACATAGATAGTACAGAAAATCAAGCACAATTACGATATGAAGTAAACAGAGACATTTGAACATGTACGGTAGCGTTTCAATAGGGCTACATTAGGAAATGTTAGTGATGTTCGTAGGAAACGCTGACACAAATCGTTGTAAGTGATTTACATCTTGCCATGGATTGACCACATTTCCTGCATTGCCAGAAGCTAAACGAGCTGAAGCACCCTCCGGATGCAAGACCTTAGCAAGTTGCATATAATGCAGAGCTGTATGACGGCGTGCCCAACCCACGTGCTGCATGATTTCCGGCAAATCGGCACCAGTAAGCGCAAGAGTAATAGCACAACCAGCTCTGAAACCATGCAACGTCTCTCCCTCATCAGACCCCATGTGCCCCAAGTAAAGTTTCAAGCGAGCTTCTGCGGCAGAAGACGTAAATGGAGAATCCTGAATGCCTCCTTCAGGGGTCGTCGGTCGAAAGAGATACCCGCGAGTGAGGTCGACCTTCATTATTTTGACGAGCAACATCCATATACTGCTCAATACCACGAATTGGAGAAATCGTCGTATGTGGATTGCGACGTACACCAAAGACAGTCTGATCACCATCACGCAGTGTCTTGCCCCAAATATGATTGAAAAGCATGCCATCATCATTGGGAAAGCGCAGGATCCCTGGAACTTTTACCTGGCCAAGGTCGCCAGGCCTATCACCACTAAAAAACGCCATTTTGAAATAGGCCTGATCGCGAGCCACTAGAAAACGCTCGATTTGTGATTTAGAAGACTCCAACTTCCGCTGAAGATGCAAAGACAACTTGGGGGTAGCTTGCTGGGGCGTAATCCGTGCTTGTAACTGTTCGGCAGTCACTAGACGGAGATAATCTTTAACGGATCTATCCGCAGCAGGATTACCTAAACTTAAACGTTTATCCCGTCAAGAAAATATGATCATATCCGGATTTGTCATCCAAAACAGTTCGGTAAGAATCGTTACTCACATAACGCGGAAGGTCTCGCAAGGAATCGAGCTTAAACGGCTTATCTTTCATCCAAAGATTGAGAAAACGCGCGTCATAACAAAGACGTGGCTTGTGGGGTTCAACGGTGAGAGGCAGCACTAGATGAGGAGGTTCAACCTCACTAACCCGCCCAATTAATTTGAAAGCACCTATTACAAGGCGCTCAACGATGGCTGTCCAATAAAATCCCGAAACTGTGCACATATCTTATTATTTGGAAACTGTTTCGAAGGTGGGGAATCGGAATCATAAGACTCTTGTTGAAAAATTCCCTTAAAATGCTGAAAATAGGGAAAAACGGAAACCCGATTGTTAATCCAATTTAAAATTTCCTGATGATCGTGGGAAGGATTTCTCTCCGCAGTATCTGTCCAAAACTGTGCATGACGGTGAAGTTCCCCGGCGTGAAAAGTCTGTGGATCTCGTATGGCTAATGTGTTGACATCCCCAATACCGATACCATTTTCCACATTAGACACTCGCTGGACAAGAGAATGATTGGGCGTCATACCCTCACCGACAGAAATGGGGTCCCTAAAAGCATTGACCCAGCGCAACACACAGTTCTGCCGGATCGATTCATTTACTTCGCAGTCAAATATAATACTGGCCGTACCTGGGCGAGGTAACAGTATCTAAAACAGGAACAAACAATCAACAATGCCTATAGCAGACCCCAACAAGTCGGCAAGGATATGATCGCAACGACCCCGCGAACGCAGAGAGGGCTGATTGAGATACCCCTTTTCAAAGCTTTCATATCCTAGGACTGTAATAAAGCAATAGAAAAACAACTAATAAAACCCCCCCCCCCAAAAAAAAACAAAAAAAAAAACAAGCACAACGCAAGTGAATCAACATAATATGTGCAACAATAAATAACAAATTATCATAATACAACTCTCGTCATGTTTAAATTATTATCGAGACATATAAGTCATCAATCCACACAAATAGCGTATTAAAGTCTGACATTTGTTTCTAGATGCTAACTACAGAAACCACACAACACATGACGCACACAATAGAACAGTTCATTTTGCCTGTGACGAGGAGGCGTCAGAGACTTGTGGCGTTCTGCGACGGGTTTCTTCGTCACGTTTCTTGAGTATACACCGAGGTTGAAAATGTCCAAATCGCTGACAATAAAAGCATCTCTCGACATTTCGACGATATGGAAAAAAGGCGATTTGAAGTGTTGACATTAGATCCTTGTGGAATATCGCGAGAACGACTCTGAAATCGCTTTTCTACTATGGCGACAATATCAAAGATACGTTCATGATCTTTATCACCTAACAAACGCAAGAGTAAACTACGAAATTGCTCCGTCGAGACAGACATCTGGGCAAGTAACGTTTGGTAGACCATACGGTGATACGCATGCTTCGCATGTTTCTGCTCTTGCGAGACATTATTCAAATTTTCCACCATGTCCAAAGCCTCGAATTTATTAAACTCGGACAACGGACGTGAAGCGTACGTCATAATCTTAATACTGAATCACATTCTCCACAGTTGCCTTAGTAAACACATCAACGCTTTGCCGCAAAGCCTTGAACTCGGCTTTCAAAGTCGAGATAACATAATACTGAAAATGATATAAATATAATTATACCGTTTGTTTGACCTGGGCGAAACGCAAACTTACTAACGAAAGCTCGTCGTTAGCGAATCCTCACCCACATTTACCAACGAATCTAGTACTTGGCAAACCCTCGCCAACATGTGACTGACGAAATCTCACCCTTGGCGAATTCTCGCCCATATGTTACTGACGAAATCTCGCCCTTAGCGAATTCGATTCACATTTTACTGACGAAATCTTGTCCTTGGCAAATTCTCGCCCACAATTTACGGACGAAATCTTATCCGTGGCGAATTCTCGCCCATACTTTACTGACGAAATCCCGTCCTTGGCGAATTCTCGCCCACATTTTACTGACGAAATCTCGTCCTTGGCGAATTCTCGCCCACATTTTACTGACGAAATCTCGTCCTTGGCGAATTCTCGCCCACATTTTACTGACGAACTCTCGTCCTTGGCGAATTCTCGACCACATTTTACTGACGAACTCTCGTCCTTGGCGAATTCTCGCCCACATTTTACTGACGAAATCTCGTCCTTGGCGAATTCTCGCCCACATTTTACTGACGAAATCTCGTCCTTGGCGAATTCTCGGCCACATTTTACTGACGAACTCTCGTCCTTGGTGAATTCTCACCCACATTTTACTGACGAAATCTCGTCCTTGGCGAATTCTCACCCACAATTTACGGACGAAATCTCATCAGTGGCGAATTCTCGCCCATACTTTAGTGACGAAATCTCGTCCTTGGCGAATTCTCGCCCACATTTAACTAACAAAAGCTCGTCCTTGGCGAATTCTCGCCCACATGACATGTTAAGAACGAAATCTTATTCTTGGCGATTCTCGCCCACATTTAACTGACGACAACTCGTCATTGGCGAATTCTCACCCACATGTTCCGGACGAAAACTCGTCCTTGGCGAGTTCTCGCCTATTCTTCATAACTATGTAATGTATAATCAAGCAGAAGTATGCCAAATATGTGGTGAATACCCATTATAAACGACAAGGGTGTGAATGCAACAGATAATATATATATACGAAGAGTTCCTCAATTGTAGAACGATAATAGTATGATTTATTTATATTAAGGCAAAATTACTGAGTTTCAAATTGACCCAGAGGCGCCTAGAGTCTGTAAATTTTATAATATGCTTGAAAGAACAACGTACTAACAATAGCATATGATAATGAGAAGAAAAATATGCGAGACCAAAAGACAAAATACATACACGAAACAAAACTCGTGTAAAACCTATAAGCTTCGTATTTCGATGTACAGTAACCGAACACTATATGATCAGAACGAGCACTGAATGCCTAACTAGAGGAAAACTCAGGAATCAGGCGAATAAGCTAAATAAATCACTACCACAAGGTATTTGTTAATAAGTATAATGACCTGCAGATCGTTGTTGTCTGGGACGGGAATATCCTGATTGATAGCGGCCTGCAGCGGCGCCGGTTGTACTTGACCTTGAGCATCCAATACCATAGGTTCTGGTGGAACCTCCACAGGAAACTGCTCATCCACTTCGGCCATTTGAACAAATTCGGGTGAGTCGTGCTGTTTGCGTTTGCCACTTGCCTCTCAAAATGTGGAACTGAACAAGAGCGAGCGTCTGGGTGTTGTCCGCACCTTTATAGCTACATCAGTCATCCATGCACATAATATATGCAATACGTTTCATAACAACTTTGTTTTAGCCTTAATTTGTTTTCGCATATCATTACGAGTGTTGAGAATAGAAGGCCTAGTGGATTTCCCAACGACTGCCCTGAAACTGCCCTGATTGCGAAATGCCCAATTGTTGCGTTCTCAAACAGAATTATTTGCGACTTAACAGCGAATTTAAACCGATACAGGTAAAATAAACTCATTTATAGTATAACTTACTATTTTTATTTGTATACACGTCTAGAAAATCGGGGTTTTTATCATAAAGTTTGAAGCAACACTATTATTATGTTGACAAGGTGAAGCGAAAGCACAAAATAATAATTCTTTTATTCGCAAGACAATCTACTGTTTTGCTTTGAATAACTATATTTGGGAATGAGGAATTTGAAATTATTGTTCAAATATTACGGATACACCATTTGTAAACAATGTACGTTTTTATATACAGTACTGTACGGGCTAATAATATATGTATCCGTTTTATTTAATAAATTATAATTGTATATGTGTTTGTATATTTTACAAACACAAGACTGCTTCTTGCCAAAATTGAGAAAATATATATTAATGTAGTTGGGTATAAGACAAAATTTCATAAAAGATTCTACTTTTGGTATATATTTTGACTCATTTTGTGCTTTCGCTACACCTTGTCAAGTAAATGTCAACATATTAAATAATAGTGTTGCTTCAAACTTTATGATAAAATCCCCGATTTTCTAGACGTGTATACAAATAAAAATAGTAAGTTTATACTATAAATGAGTTTATTTTACCTGTATCGGTTTAAATTCGCCGTTAAGTTGCAAATAATTCTGTTTGAGAACGCAATAATTGGGCATTTCGCAACCAGGGCAGTTTCAGGGCAGTTTTGGCCTTGTTGTTGGGAAATCCACTAGGCCTTCTAGGCTTGGTTCCTCCGCCCCGCCCCCAAATCACCTAGTCCCAGTCTTTTCATGTGAAAAAGCGCTGAATATGAAAAAATATAAATAAGACTAGAAGGCCTAGGTCTAGGCTGTCACAGGGCCTTTAGATTGGACCTCACATTCAACTGTATTCAATTATTCAAAAGTAGATTATTTGAACCCCTTTTCTGGCTACTTTTAGGGGTTTTTTACTTTAAATTAGGAGTAACATGAGCAATGCATGCAACGTATCTATCGTATGCTGTGCATAAAATAGGAAAATAAGCTTCCTTGTGGGACAAATTGAACATTTAAGACACTGCAGCATTTACTTGTTCGATCAGTATGTTTCAGATTAATAAACTTTAATTTCGATATCGATATTTGACGAAATTCAGCAAACATGGTAATGTTCGAGGTATAATGTTGAAATTTAAGTATAATGTAGATATGTCATTCCGCTTCCACGAGTAATAACAATAACATGGCACAAGCACAAAAACCTCAGATTTTTCATGATATGTAACACTTGCGAAAATGCGAATATGTTCCAGTACACTTTCCAGGTTATTATATAAGTTATTATCGCAAAATTTATGGCTAGTTCATATAAATTGGATTAACAGTGGAGAGAGTTACCCTCTGTCCAATACAGAACCGGAATCTGATAGCAGCAGAAACATTTCATGTATAACCAGCCTTTCGAAAAGATGCTTACGTGGTAATATACCTGACTCGTTCCCAGTCGCTCGCGTTGGATCATGGGAATGGGTTAGGTTTCCGAGCGACTGGGAAATCCTGTATTCAAGATGGCGTCCATACATAATGGCGGACGCTATATCCAAGGAGCGAAAAACTTCTCGAAGGCGTTTCATGGTGCATAAAGTTGTCTATCCAGTTAGAATGTGTGGGAAATGTGTTCTTTTTTTAAGAAAATGGATTACCGCAACATTTTCGTGTGGCTCATAAGAAAAATATCACGCTGCAAGATATTAATTTAAAAATTCAACATTGACATTGAAACGCATGTATTGTATGGCGAAGAAACGTTGTGATATATTCAATATCAGCATGAGAAAAAATCAAAGGCGAGTTAATATCATGAATAATTTCTTTTACAGTTGAGAATAATGCTTGTTTAGCAAATTTTTGCGTCCTTAATAATATTTTTGTGCGGGGGATAAAAATCATAAAATATGCACATATTTTAATATTTGTTGATTTACAACTATTAGGTATTGAGTGGATGTTGGTTCAAAGTTTCCAGGGAAGATGTTAATGTATTTGCTGAAGATGCAAGGAAAGCTTCCAAAATTTACGGAGTAATAAATTCTTGGAAATGCAGACCAAAATAATCTATGCAAAATATCAGTTGGTATACCAAACAAACAATGGATGCAACACATGGAAACATTGAAGGGAACATTATTGTGGTTGAATGCTCTTTTACAAAGATAAACTTAAATCGAGACATAAATATGAACCTAGAATAGCTCAAATTTGTTACAGCTTGCCCCCCCCCCCTGAATATAACCCCCACTCATTGTCTTTATTTGTTATTAATACATGTTTATTTTCCTGTTTATGACTGACTTGTTTATTATATACTAACACAAGACTGAAAAGAGCACCCATGTACTGTATAAGCCAATCAAAAATTGCTTAAAAAAGAATATAAGCCAAGGGCTTATAGTCAGAGGTTATTCTTGGTATTCTTGACTTGCAACCAACCCTTGAGAGTTAGAAGACAATTAACAGCTGCCATTTTGGTGCCAAATTCAATGAAAGATAACGAGATCCTTTTGAAAAAATGGCACCAACATGATTCAGCCCACATAGCTACAAGTCAAGAATAGCACTCTCCTTCTTTTTCAGTACATTTCTCTGGCTAGCAGTGGCTTATATAACTTTAGCCATAGCTTTGTTATTAGCCTGCCTCACACACATCCTTATGGCTCTGAGCCATTTAAGGATGTCTGCGAGGCAGGCTACTTTGTTATCAGTGTGATAGTCTATGTTCAACCATAATGTTAATAAGAGGAATATAGACTTTTGTGTGGATTTGTATGACAAACAAAAACATAGCCATTAGACACAGGGAAGGATTTACTGGGGGAGTGGGGGTGCATCCCCCTACCCTGGCCAGAGGGTGGGGGGGCATGCTATTTTTCATGATAAAGGGAAAAAATATTAGAGACAAAATGAGATACAGTAATTTGAGCAATAACATGATGATAAGCGAACTGTGCACAACAATTCAAATACAGTAGTGAAGCAAGACTTTGCAGTAGTGAAGCAAGTTGATGGGCTGGCGGCACACATGACAGACACAACTCAGCACCAGAGCTGGTAGAGCACCCCCCCCCCCCTACTAAATCATGCTGGATCCATCCTTGATTAGACATAGTTTAAAACCTCCTTGCTTCAAGAGGATAAACCTTGAAAAAATGTTTTGTTATGGGGAGGGGGGGGAGGTTACTAAAAGAGGATGTGTTAATTAAAGAGGGGCGTGATAAGAAAACCATCGTAGAAATTACAGAACAAGTGGTTTTTAATTAATTAAACTACAAGTCCAAATGTCAAATTTTGCTCTCTGAAAGAGGTTATTAACAGTCTGTAATAGGGGGAATATTTATAAAATAGGAGATATAATACAGACCCTTTCCGAACTATGTTAGACAGAGTAAATTACTACCAGATAAGTTTATCAAATAACTTTTTTTATTAGTCAATGCAGTACACTGTTTAAATACTGGTCAATGCACAATTTGTATCTTGTTTTTGCATTGTTGGTATTTGTTGCAATTAATGCCAATGACACAAAGAAAGTATAACATTTAACAGCAAGAATCTGGTGTAGCTCTATAATAGATTGATATTTATTTAGTTTGCAACAATATATACAGCATTTTTTTAACCTACCATTGTATTATATTTTATTTATGTGTTAGAAACTGAATAAATATTTATTAAATATAATTTTATTTTTCTATAAACATGTAGTACTTCCAAAGTGTACCAGTTCAACAAGACACCCAGCCATTAATACAGGAAAGCAACAGCCATCAAGTTACCAATTACGATGTATATACTCAGCTAGCTTTAATACCAGATATACCGCCACAGGCATATTTATATGTGGATAGGATAGTTTCCCATATTTCATTGAGGACCAAAACAGAGA
>CACRXK020011257.1:0-16578 GCA_902702795.2 Paramuricea clavata | reverse complement strand
CCCCCAATTAATGCCTCTGTTAATCGATGGACACCCAATTGAGACAGTGCGTTCACATAAAGTACTGGGACTTACGATCCAAAACAACCTGAAATGGGATGAACATATCCATGAAATAGTCTCGAAGGCATCCAAACGATTGCATATCCTCCGGGTGTTGCGCCGAAGTGGTACTCCTGCAGACCTTCTCACTGTGTATATTGCGTTAATACGCTCAATCCTTGAATACTCTTGTGAAGTTTGGCACAACTCTATCTCATGCTATTTATCTGATAAACTTGAAAAAATCCAAAAGCGAGCCTTGCGTGCGTATTGTATACCCTGTACAAACTTATAAAGATGCGTTGCTGTCGGCTGGTATCACCAAATTGGATACTAGACGTGAAGATCTATGTTTGAAGACACTCACGAAGATAACTAGAGGTGGTCCGCTTACACAACACGTGACCCAGACTAGATCGAACGAGCATAATTATTTTATTAGATCGTTAAATAATTTATCAACTTATAAATGTCGAACTGATCGGTTTAAAAATAGCTTTTTCCCAAATACAATTAATATTGCTAATAGTAAACAGTGACTGGTGAGACTTGATTTTAACTTTGTCCTAACAACCATTGTAAATAATCTTATATTATTATTTATTTTAATGTAAGCACTTTGTACTTCACTTTATGTGCGAAATTGTGCTATTAAACATCATCTTATCTTATCTTATCTTATGTAAGAGCCTAGTGGAAAACCGGCTTAAAGCATTTTATAGAACATGAACGCGACGGCAAACAAACAAACTCATTGAACCGAATGATTATATACACAAGAAAATCTATCGTCTATTATCCATCGTATGAAAAATAACACAGTTTAAGGATCAACGTTATCACAATGTTTATGATTGAGAAAAGTTCTAAATTGAAAGTAGCAGTTTTTCCAGCTGGACATGTAACTGTAAGCGTTATATACAAGACGTGAA
Source organism: Paramuricea clavata (assembly GCA_902702795.2). Lineage (NCBI taxonomy): Eukaryota > Metazoa > Cnidaria > Anthozoa > Malacalcyonacea > Plexauridae > Paramuricea > Paramuricea clavata. Next base: position 15,604 of record CACRXK020011257.1, on the reverse strand, counting down.
GATCTGTATTTGGGCGTTGCAAACTAAAACTTCAATGGGATTTTAATTGTTTATTTCTGCTCATTTTGTTGCATTAATATGATTATAAAACGGGCGTATACCTTGCTTAGGTTCGCTAATAATAAAATACAACGGATCCTATGAACACTTAACAGTTCTTGTTTCGGACATTGTTTGGTCTACTTTACATACTTGAATCTATTAGTCAGATATGAGTGAAACTAGGTAAGTGTATGTCCTCTTATTCCATAATAATACATTTTCTAAACCAATATATTATGGTCAACGCAATCAAACGCCTTTTCGAGGTCCAGAAAGATAATACCATTCAAACAGCCCTTGTCCATATTTATTAACCATTAATTTGTAATGTTATAAGTAGGGACGTTTGTGTAGAGTGCTTCTTCCTGAAACCTGCATGGCTGCATGCTTGTTCTACTACGAGTATGCTTTTGGATGCTAGATACATTTACTACATTTCAAGCTGTTCGGTAATTAAGTTCTCAATTTTTTCAGAAATATGTCCATGTTGGAGTGAAAAGCCTTTTTACTTTTCAATCATATAAATAAAGTCATTTTAGTCCAGTTAAGTTAAGGTATCTCCCCACAGTTGTGCCTATTTGCCCAATATCTCTGCAGTACAGGCCTATTAAAGGCCCTGTTACACGGTGCAATTTTTCATGCAACTAACTTGTCTCGCAATGGCGTTGCGAGACAAGTTGCACGAGTCATTGCACCGTTTAACATGCCTTGCAATAGTCAAAATCTTTGCGAGACAAGTTGCATGCACCGTGTAACAGGGCCTTAATGCAGATTGTGCATTCTTTCTACTTGGAGGCAATATGGAAAACCTGCTTATTTTATCCACAACATTGTCTTATTTAAAAATTAAGTCGATGATCTATCTTTTTTATGAAAAAATCTAAAAATCTTGAGAAAATCTAATAAATTTAACAATCTTTACAGTGCAATTTTTTTAAAAGCGAAAACGATTTCCACTGTAAAAATTTTTTAAAATTTGAAATATATAAAATTTACTAAAATTAAAATTTGTGTTCAAAATTTGGAGATAGGTTACCGATACGCAATGAAAATAATGAGTAAAATGCCATTCAAGTTGTAAAATACCCTCGTGTAACTCGCGAAATTCCCGCCAAAAAAATTTCGGTCAGTGTACCATTTTAGGGGTCAAAAAATTTTCCGGACAACCAATATTTTTCGGAACATAACACAAATTTTCGAAAAATCGCAAAATTTGCCAAAAAATTGACTTCATTTTAGACAAAATTGGCAGAATTTGTCCCATTTTTTTTATTGCAAACCAAAATTGCCCGACTGTTGATCGAATATTGCCCGACTGCCCAAAAAACTGGGGGGGGGGCTACCGCCCCCCCCGCCCCCCCGCCCGGTACGCCTATGGTCGCTGACTAGTGAAAGATTGTACGTGGGCGCAGAACGAGCTTTCATCCAGCAAAATTGAATGGCAATGTTTTTACAGTTTTGTTTTTGTCAACTATTCGATTTATTTAAGTGCCATATAGATGAAGGATCAAATTGATGAAAGAATATATGTGAACCATATTGTTAAAAAAGCGGGAAAACGCCTTTATATGCTAAGGTTGTTAAAACGATCAAATGCCGACAATAGCATTCTAATTTTGGTATACTGCACCATTATCAGACCAGTACTCGAATATGCCTGCCAAGTTTGGCACTTCAATATTACAGAATACCTAAGTGAAGATATCGGCGAAAAACTCCAGAAGCGGGCTCTGCGTATTGTCTTGCCATTCGCTACTTACAGAGAAGCTTGCAGTATTACTGGTATACCCTTACTGAAAGATCGGCGGCGATTATTATGCGAACGTTTTTTTGTTAAAAATGCACATGGAGACAAATTGGGTGACCTCTTACCGCCTAAACTTGAACATAACTATAATATACGTTATGGAAGCGATTATAATAACTATAGTTGTAAAACGGACAGATTTATGAAATCGTTTTTTCCACAGATGGTTTCACATATGAATAGACCATAATTTTAATATTTTTAAATTTGAACTCTATAACTTTTTCAACTGAAGTTATGAATAATTTTATGCATTTAGATATTCATATTGTAGTATAATGAGACTTTTTACTGATGTAATTTAACCTAAAGGTTACAAATCGGTATTTTATTAAATTGTTATTATAAAAAAACCCAACAAAAAACATGATTGAAGCTAATTAGCATTTCTCACGCCGCCATTTTTGGGTGGCTTTTCAGCCGAGGTCTGCGAGATAAGTCCACATAACAGCGACTTTTTATAATTTTTTTGACGAATGATAGTAAATTTGCTTTGTACGTGCCTCCCCCAAATTTTTTCAAAGGTCTAAAAGTGCCCTTTTTTGTGATGAAAAGTGCCCTTTTTTGTGATGAAAAGTGCCCTTTTTGTACAAGCTAATGTCGCTGTAAATAAATAGTAAATTAACATCAAAGGTGCCCTTTTTGTTTGGATTTTTCCAAGTTGTTTTTTTAAACTGATTTGGTCAAAAACGTGCAATTTCGTTATGGTACGACGGGGAAATTTTTCTCTCCCACCGTCGCCAACATTTCCGGGAAAAACTTTTTAGGTGCCCTTTTCAATACCCTAAAGTGCCCCTTTCAATACCCTAAAAATTAACAAGGTCAAGGCGTTTTGCTATGAAACTGAGATATTTTTCAGTTTAATCGCTTTAATATTCTAGAAACACGAAAGTATTTCTAAAGTACTTTTTAAACGTCCATTAAACGTTTTGTACAATTTAGAAAATATTTTACACGTAGTTGACAGTGTATATTTTTAAAAAAATTAAAAACATTGGCCGATTGCTTTGTGGCTATAGTTTTTTGGCCGATACTGGTTATAGTATCATATGCAAATATGATATTAGTATCATATGTAAAATTGGTGTTTGGACTCAAGGATTATTCAACGCTTTTTTCATTACAAATCTTTCAGAATTAACACTTCTTTAAAAAAAGGCCCGGCCAATTTTTGTTTTGTTTTGTTTTGTTTTGTTTTGTTTTGTTTTGTTTTGTTTTGTTTTGTTTTGACGTGGCGGTTGCGTAGGATAGTCCGCGTACTCGTCCAACGTGCTACTGTAGGGACCCCCTTAAGTTTACCTCAGTTTATGTAGTTGTAAGTCCCGGGCAAACGAGGATGAGAGTGTATGAGAATTGGAATATTTAGTTAGGATACTTATCAAATCTTTATGTACTATGTGCTAGTTAAAACATGAGCAGCCGATCTTTATCTGATATACAAACTCGAGCCGAAGGCGAGTGTTTGTATATCAGATAAAGATCCGATTCGGATGCGAATGTTTTAACGTGCTTAAAAAACGACCCATCTTATGAGTTCATTGGCGAAGCAATTTTAAAAATAAACATTGTCTAAGCCGAGAAAATCAAAGCTAAAGTTTATGTAAATCAGGACAACTCTTTATCCGATTTACAAACATTGATTAAATATTCGTTTCTTTTGACGTTTTGTATTTTCCTCATGAATTATTAATGATTTTTTTAATTAAGATTACAGAACACCATTGGCATTGAGTGTTAATTTTGCCTAACATTTTTTTATTAGTTTCCATGAAAGCATCAGACTAGTTCTACTATTTGAACAAGTTTGAACGGAAAATGTTGAAAACTCGCAGAGTTATTTAAAATACATTTCGCTTGCAATAAGAAAAACATTGAAAATGTAATATTCAAATTCAATTTCTCCCGAAGAGTTACGGCAATTACTGATTTTCAAACGAGTTGTTCTCCTGCGGGTTTTAACGAATTTTTTCTCAAATTTTCACAGGATATAACTAAAGACGTCAGTTTCAAAATTGTGTTGGGCTTTATTCTAATTTTGAAATTTTTAATAATAAGGAGCAATTATTAACTCAAACGATTCAGAAATGTATTGCAGTCGTCAAAGAAATCGCCATATCAGCGGAATGACGAAATAAACAAAAATTTCCGAACACAATTTTTAGAACAACTATTTTACTGTATAATATAAAAATGATATTTTCATAAATATATCTTAAAAGCAGGAAACAACTCAAAAGCGTAAAGGTACCGCGATTTAAGATTTTCCCGAATAATTCTTACATTATTTTATTGTTTGTCAATTTTACAACTTTACCATATTTTGCATGCACTGGCGAACATTTGGTGAAAATTTGATGAAAATCGGACTGATATTGAGCGCGCAGTAGCGGTTTTCCGCAAAACGCAAAAAAGGGTGTCCTGTAACCTTAAAACATGAGCAGCAGCGTTTTATCAGATATAAAGATACGAGGCGAAGCCGAGTATTTTTAGGTCTGATAAAACGCGCACTGCGAATGTTTTAAATTGCTTCAAAAACGATCGATCTAGTACGTTCATTGGCGAAGTAATTTTCAAAAAATACGTTGTGTAAGTCGAGAAAATCAATGTTAATGTTTATGTAAATCAAGGGAAATCTCTATCAACATTTCTCAAATTCATTAATAATTCATGAGTAATTCAGCCAATGATAATCATCTATTTGATCACAAGATGTCATTTGGATACTTGATGAAAGTCACTAGTGTTTTCATCAAATATCTTAATTACGCATGCAAAATTACTTGAATAGAATTCCTAATTACGTTATGCTTGGTTAAGAATTCTATTCAAATCAGCAAACGAAAACATTCTGTTACGTCTCGATTCATTTGAGAAGCCATATAAACAACTCGAGCTCGTGTCTCACCGGGATATCCAAACACTCGAAAACAATGTATGAAAACACTCGCGCTTCGCGCTCGTGTTTTCATACATTGTTTTCTCGTGTTTGGATATCCCGGTGAAACACTCGCTCTCGTTGTTCATATATTACATAAAGATACGACACGCTTATGAATTATTAATGCCTTTTTCAAATTGTTATATCAGAGCTTGAAAAGTCCCATGTAACAACTCGTGACTTCCAATTCTCATTCTCGTTTGACCTGGGTTTTAGTTTAATTTGTGTTTACCTTAAGATTTTCCTCGAAATTTGTATCCTCCCACGTCATTTCTTTGTATCCTTTGTTGAGGAGATTGATGGAGCCGGTATTACCAATAGAGAAGAGAATATGAAGATATTCATTTTCATCAAAGAGAGCAGGAACCCCGACACTGTTAGTAACAGCAAGGTATTTGCAATGTGGGTGGAATAATTGATACAAAGGATGCAACTTGGAAAATGTTCGGTGCATGATGGTGCAAATTGGTTGCATAAGAAGATGTGTTTTTAAAAGATGCTCAATTATTTCCACATAGACAATGTCTGCACGTTGAACTTCTTCTTTTGCCATCAGCCATTTACTGCCATTATTCGGTGTCAGAACAGCAGCATCTGCATCATTGAAAGTAATTTGAGAAAAGCTTGTGGGTGAAACAATTTGTGGGTGAAAAACTTATAGTGTGTTTTCCACAGAGGCGCTGAAATCTCAGGGAAGGTTGGACGTAACGTCCACCTTTACCTGGACCAGTGGAATTGCTAGTATCATTGCTATTATATCTTATAAAGATATACATTCCAATGCGAAAATACTATCACTTTCTCTATGATCGTCTTTGCCTACCAACTAACTAGGCGGTCTTTGTGCGCCCCTTGTTTTCCAAATTTATTAAAGTACGTAAGTGTAGGTATTTGAGGTGCGTCACAAAATAGGTTTGAAAAGAGTTTGTCAGAAAGCGGATTAAAACAAGGCAAGGCATTCTTGTAATAGTCGACTCTTCTTTAGTCACTGAACTAGTTCAAAAGAAATTGCGAACAATTTCATCTAGATCATCCGGGCTGAAGAAATCACTATTTTTCTTGGAACGTGTCGAACGAAGTGATGCGATAAAGGACGCATGATATAGTCATCCGGTACACAGCCAAATATGCTGTTTTGATTATTTTGTCTATATTCCAGCACTCTTCAAAGCGTATGCTTCGTTGCAGACTCCTTTTTTAACGAATTTTCACGAGTGCCGGCCCACCCAGTTAGCTACCACTCTGCTGTAATCATATTCTTGATAAAAGTTGAGAATTGATAGAGATTCTCTATTTCTTATAACTTTTATAGTGATATTGATGGACCAACGAGCACACATTTTCATGCAAAGGTAGAACATCTGTCCTGCCTCAGGCAGAAAATAAATTACAAAGACAATGACCTCCACCATACCTTTATTCATGTCCATCTGAATTGCCACAGGTTTTAAAGTATTCTCGCTCTTTCCAGTATAAGCATTGTTACCAGGCACTGAGGCAAACACGGTAATCGGGCTGACTGTTTTCCTCATTGGTCTGCGGTTTGGATCATTCACTTCTATATCTTCAATGTTGGTAATACCTTGAAGTAATGGATAATCCAGAACAAAAACTTTTCCACTGTTAACCATCTAAAAATAAAGCGCGTATTAGTGGTGTAATTTTTTCCTCCTTAATTTAAAGGTGCTATGGTGTTCGACAAAGGCGAATAATTCAAAGAGAGTAATTTTATAACCTACACTGAGAGCAGAATACCTGCTAATTCATTATTCTCGTCAAAACCGGCAGTCAAAAACATCAAGAAGAATTGTTAATTATGTAAGAGACATTTAGTTTATCTGCAACGTTTGCAAATAAATATGTCTTCAGTCCCATGATGCACTGCAGCCATTTGTTTACATGCATGACAAAATTGCAGCATCGCCACAGGATGTTTATAGTGAGATGCCAAAATATACTCAAGGCAGGAAAGAAAGCGTACACTTGACAAAACATGCATAGATATAACACCGAATGTCCAATCATGGTGTACCCAACACAAGAACGTTCACCCTCTTTTTCATTTCACCTCATTAAAGGAAATGCCTGAAACTTCTCTCATTGCTTCGTCCCAGTTAAAAGACTGGTTAAAGGAATCCATAATCGAATCTAAAATTAAAAACAAATGGTACCAAATTAAGAAACGAATGCTAAATCTCTGCAGTTAGGCAAATATTTTTGTAGAGACCGACTATTTGCATGTTCATCCAAATTGGACAAACAAGAATTTCTTACAGCAACCGTTCAGCGGCGAAAATAAAACTTGGAATCAAAATATGTTTTTAAATTTGTTTAGGGACATTTTTGCTAGTAGGACGAAGATCTTGTCTCTGCAACAATGCTTCCAAGACCGCAAACGGCGGAAACATAAAAACTTTCAACAATGTCTTTTTGTCCAGGTAGACAAACGGAGAATTATCATAATTTTCAAATGTTTATGTAACAATGCATGTTTAATTTCTGGTTCGTCCAGGGCTTACAATGGTGACATATATTTGTATAAATGTAAATTATGAATGTGTTATACACATCTATACGGGTGAGGTAAAAAGCCTGAGACAACATTTTGAACATTGGAATATTGCCTAAGACAACATTTTGAACATTGGAATATTTCATATTGAATATTCCATACCATTCAAGGACAGGATTCTCAAAGACATCGGGTTTAATCCTGCCAATCTTTGCTGCGTGAACACCTCGTCACTCTGCCATCTGTTTGACCAGGTGATGTCTTCAAAGGATGGGTCCTCCACCAACGGATAGTGGATAAAATTCTTCACCGGGAAGATACCAAATAGTTTTCCCTGAAATTAAGACGAAGGAACGAAAGTCAAATTAGGATGCATGGGATAGGTTCCTTGCAGGAATTGTCATGGTGATAAATATAATTCTTTTCTATAGAAAATAAAAAATAGAATATACCAGCTGTTATTTTCCACAAAACGGTCACAAAAATAAAACAACTACATGGTATGATATTTTTGTGTGTGTTTTTTGATGTTATGTACTCGGGTGAATATAATGTTTTTGATGTTACTCTGAGTGTATATCCACACCGGGTCCCAAAGTTTCAAAATTCCATTCCATAACTCCTGTGGGATACTAGTTTACACACTAGTATCCCACAGGAAGTGGGTTCGATTCCCACCGTGGTCAGGCTAACTTTTCAGCCTGCCCGTTGTGGTATTACTATACACTCAGCATCAAGAAAACTCCATGGTATGTTGAATAATAATAATAATTAAAACTTATGTAGCGCAAATTAGCATGTAAATATGATCAACGTAATCAACGTTTTGATCATGTAAATATGATCAAAAAGTGATCTTACTCTTTGTTTTTCTCTATATTCATCCAAGAACGCCGCGTATCCATCATAGGTAGTCAAGTTTGGCACGTTTCCAGGTGCAAGATATTGGAGTGATAGCTGTTTATTTCGTAAAGCATTGCCTAGCCATAAAAATGGCCATGTAAGCGTGAATGGATTCTTAATATTGTAGGTTTTCAAGCCTTCAATCAAACTATTTACGACAACTAGAGCAGACGGCTGATTCAGTACGGGAGCTGCTATTGCTTCGATCAAATTATTTGTCTCTGTCGGGAATTCAGGCGGATTTTCCAATGGTGAAGTCAGTTTGTATTTCAGAAGTCTGACTACAATCTTTGCAATGGTCAAATTGAAACATTTCTTCAATTTACCACTCCTCATATAAGTGTATATTGTACCAACTGGGCATTCATCTAAAGTTTAAATTAAATACATTATTTATTAAATTAATTGATAAAAAAGGCTGTAAAATTAAGGGGTTAAAATGAGAGAACAGAACAAAACTTCTCAGCTAGGTGGCATATAGTCTAAAGAGCTCGATCTGCGCAAAGTTTACACATAGGACATGACAACGATGGGACCACCAATTATTGCCGCTGACCTAATTTGATTTCTTTTTTTCAACTTATCAATTCACACCGAATCACGAAAATGGAATGTACCAAACTAAGGCATACCAAGCATTGCTCAAAGTTTCATAACCAGACACCTCTCTGGTTCTCTCGCGCGAAGACCAATGCTTATGATTCCGGACAAACTAACAGACTAATAAATTAACAGACTAACAAACTAACAGGTTAACAAACTCACGCAACAAATATAAAGCGATGCCAAACTTCGTTTGGGAAACGCAATTTATAACTCGTCCATTAAGAACCGGTAACCAAGGTCGCGTGATTGCTAACTCTTATGCACACTCATCCTCGTTTCATCCGACATTCATCCCGCAATACATAATTATAAGCTCCTAAATACAACACCAGGCGTAATTCCTATAAGTAAATACCTCTATAAATACTTGCACAAGCCTAGTGCTGTTTTCATCTGCAAGCTATCTTGCTATAATGCAAGCTAGGCAAAACTGCATGGATTAGTTGTATATTGATCTCACCTTCCTTCTGCGTCTGTCCAGCTATAGACAAAGCCTTGTTTATGACATTGTTGTCCATCAATTCTTCCAATACTAAGATAAAATAATTATGTTTGAATATCGGGTTTTTGTTCAATGGCAACTAAAAGACTGTCTCCCTATTTTCAATTTTAGACAAAACGTGCACCTAATTTTTAAAATACTTTCACAACAGCATTTCAATCAATCAATCAATCAGAATATCCGAAAAACATATTTCATATATGTTTAGAGAATTAGAGTCCTGCATAAAATTAGGTCAAAAAAGGAGACCTTTAGAAATTCACTTTATTGTTATAATTTGAATGCCTGAGTACTATACTGAACCCGTGGGTGCGTAAACACAATTCAATCGAATTTTATGCATGGAGTTATTTGAAAGTTTTTGGTTTCGTTCAACATATGAATTAGGTGCTGTTGGGGGGGGAGGGGATGCATGTCGGAGGATTTCACCTGAAATTTGAACTTCAACGTTACAAATTTACGGCCTGATATGTAATAATTATTGATAAAGCTTTTTGTGATTGATTTGCACTGTCATACTAAGTTTCGGAAGAAAAGGGGGGTCTGAAATTTTTTACATTTTTGAAGCTCTAGGACTGCATTTCTCGCGTTTTCTAAACCAAATTTTAAATTCCCAGGAGCAGAAAATCTTGTGCTTAACAAGGATACTTTAATATCTAAAGGTCTCCTTTTTTAATATATGCAAGCTGTCAAAATTTACACATCCGTGGGTTCAGCATAGACATAGGCTCAGGCAGTCGAATTATAACAATACGATAAATTTCTAAATGATCCTCTTTTTAGACACCCTGTAGAGTGGTGATATCACAGAGATTATAAAAAGAATAGAGGCGGCAGAATAGAGGCGGGATATTTAGTCAAACGAAAGGGACATTTCTAAGCTTGCTAATGGGGGCTAACTTCATGTGCAAAAACCAAGAACAGTTGTTATTTCATCATATACCGAATATATAGCTTCAATTGAAATGCCTTCAAGTTTTTTTCCTTGTTCTGTCGACAATCTTAACTGTTTTACTCTTTCTTGTGGAAAAAATTGAGGATTTTCCGTTTTGAATGATGAAAAATGACAGCATTTTGAACGTGCCAATGGCCAACGAAGCAAACTCCGCCCTATGGTCATATCGAGATATGGTCTGCAGGAAACTCGGTAAATTTCAAAGTGTCATATACTGAGCTACGAATTTATGTTGAGACGATATAATCGTGATGAAGTCTTTTGCAATTTTGCACATGAACATTCAACAGTACGGTTGAGTGATTCGACGAGGTGATGCCATTGGATGGTACTGTGCACAAGTTTCATAAAAATCAGTCTGGATTGACTATCATTACAATTAATGCTCTAGAATTTTATTATTTCTGCATGAGCGCCAAAGATGCAACTTCCTGAGAGATGAATTAGTTTCAAAATGCCAATTATGACATAAAAGAAATTAACTCTATTAAGCAAAGTTATAGTGCATGCCCATGGGATTTAAAAGCTGACTAATCATAACCATTGATGCAATTTTTTAACTTATTGCAAATAACCAGCATATACAAAGTTAGTTCGTGTTCTCATTGTACTGTAAGCAAGTAATTTATATAATAAAAAATGTCATGTAAATAAATGTTATTATAATATAGCATTTGTAAATTATGTACGCTGATTGGCTAAGAGCCGTGTTGATATAACTCAATGTCAACACGGAAACGTCGGAAAATTTCTTTCTTTATGTTTCTTTGTGCTATATTATAAAACAAATATAAAACTTTTTTCCGTATTGATATATAGTTATATCAACACTCGTGGAAAATGGGAAAACTCGAAATTGTGTGAAAACACTCCGTCCTTCGGGCGTCGTGTTTCCACACAATTTCTCGTTTTCCCAATTTCCACGAGTGTTGATAAATATCAGATAGTCTGATATTAGACTGACCGGATGACGAGTTAATGACTGCGACTTGTGACCACAAATTAGTTGCCCTTTACGACTGATTCTTGCTGGAACATTGCCACCAAAGATTATTTTCTTTCGGAGGGCAGGGGGTGGAGTGGGGGGAAGTGCGTTCAACCTCAGTCAAAATCAATACCTCATACGAATCACTGACAAATACGAATTTGTCAATAATATGAGATAGTCTTTATTAGGATAAATTTTAATATACATTTTCAGATGCCCAAAATCCTCATTGGCATCACCTTTAGTTAGTATATACAGGCTACAATTAAGGTTGTCAAAAGCAAATAATAGTCAAATGTACAATCCAAGCACCAAAAGTATATTGGGAATAAGCTACGCTTATTAACATATCGCTCGAGTTTAATGGAATAAGATATTTTATAGGGTGCATGAAATGTATTACAAATCATGTATATCCCTGGGAATTGCAAGAAAAACAAAAAGGAGCTATGGTCATAGGCTACCATAAACAGCTAAAAATAACAATTAGAAAAAATGTTGCTGTTCGCGCCTTGGAATGTACAATTAACATGACAACCTTAATTGAAATAGCTGTATATGTACATGAACTTGTGGTTTAAGGTCGACAACTGGATCTGTTGGTTAGTGAATAGTGCGCTGCACCAGAATCGCAGGACCGCAGGTTCGATTCATGCCAGATGGCGTATAGTTGCATATTTCGCAGCTGCTCCGAGTTAGGTCTAATAAATGTATCAAATTTACACTCAAGGCAAAAAGGCCTTCATTATTATCATTTCATATCATTTCCTGCACTTCTATAGTTACACGTATGAACGCATGAGTCGATGCTAATTAGGCGTCGGTGGCTTCTTTTGGTCTTACAAACGTAATAAAGCTAAAAGCTATATATCACACTGTATTCATAATATCAAAATATAAAACAACTGGATGCAGTTTTAGGCATACCTACTGTTGCAACACTGTAACATTTATATTCTGAACATAGAAATCGAATATTGATAAAGTTTACTTACATTCTGTTGGAGCTTCTGACACCACATTCTCATCGTTCATGGCGAGATTGGTGAGCTTCTCCACGTCTTCTTTCTTCCATGGATGATATTCCGAGTCCTCTTCAATTTCTTTCTTCATCGCTGATTGGTCTGCAAAGTCGTTTATTCTATCGAAGAACTTTGCTAAGTCAAGATGTGGTACCCCTCTTTCATCTTGTCCGAAGATATCTTGTTCATCTAGCTCGCGGGCCAAATGGCCAAAGTCAAATTTTGAAGGACGAACATGTATTGAACTACAAATAAAATGAATGAATTGATTAGTTTTAAAGAAATATGTATGATAATCATTGAGGTACAAAATGTACACTGTACACACAGTATAGATTGCGAGTATAATGACTCCACAACTGTACAAGCTGCAAAAGGTATTAAAATAAAGATTGCTATTTTATACTGGAAACAGCAAGGAAACTTACATTACACCATTCGCAAAGAGGACGACTTGTAAAACCAACAGAAGGGAAAGGTTAGCCATTCCTAGCTTTCTGCGAAGACTGATATCGTAAAGAACTGTCTTGGCCAAGGTGTTGTGAACTTTTGTGCAAAAGGTAGCAAAATCACCCAGCTTATATAATCACCCAAAGTTGATTTGCAATCATATATTGATGCACGCACAATGCCATGCTCCAGGTGATACGGACAGTGATTCGCGTCATCTAGAATAAAGATTGTTTCAATATGCACTTTGTTTCAAGTATGTTGATCATTATTGGACACAGTTGAACACGTTACTTGTTTGTCATTAGACACAGTTGAACACGTTACTTGGTGAACTTCAGCAAAATATTCATTAATTTTCCACACAATAGTTACGCTTCATGCGCTAAAATTGCTTGATGCATGATAGGCTTGATGAGGACTTTGCATTTCACAAAAAAGATTTGTGCAGACCATATTTGATTAAAAAATCCTAGGTTGGAAAATATCGTATTTGACGAAAACAAACGCCACCGTTTGGAAACACCAGACATTGCACAAGCCAGGGTATACCCATTTGATTACCCGTGAAACATATCCATCAATTTTCCATACTTCAACAGATGCATCCATCTGTAGGATATTCTGTTATTAAAATGCAATCGTATAATTAAATTTAGTGATAAATTTTCAGAACTTAATATATACTTGGGTACAAAACCAATTCTTTGAGCAATAAACCTAATAATTAGTGGTCTTGATTTCCGCATTGTGCAAAATATCTGGGAAAAATCCAGTATTCACTAAGGGGTGCATATATCATGCATATACCATATAGATGGAAAAATATCATGCATGGCAGAAAAGACCCCACCTCCGCTCCATCCGCCTGTTATGATAATGTATATAAGCAGATTTCCATGATTGATTCCATGAGACTTAGCGGAAGTTATTCTCGAATTCTATTTATGCACTCTTGCAGGTGGATGCATCAATATATTGTATCGAAAATTCGTGAGTATCTCACGTATCTTACGATTCACCGAGAAATGGTCTCAGATGTGCCCCTGAAACATATTTGGTTCAATGAGTTACATCTACAACACTCAGATGAGTGATGATCGAGCAAAGATCAGAGAGGGTTTAAAAATCCGGCAGAGTAAAATGGAAAATATCGTGCGTGGCAACAAATGAATATAATACAGTGTTGTCGATATTGATTGCCTTTCTTTCAACTGATAAAGATTTTTCAATACACCGCAAAAACAAAGGGATTGTGAAGCAGGTATATTGAAGTGTGCATGTACTTGGTTGCTGATCAAGCGTTTACCATTATGGAAAGTGAGAGACAGTGGTTGACTTCATTACAATAACCTCTCTTATATAACTTGCACACAACTATATAGGCTGTATCGTTGGTTTTAATTATTGTTATCAACATCTTAAAGTGTGACTTTTCCCTCAGATTGCAAAAATAAAGCAGAAAGGATTTTATTTATAAGTTTTGTTTTGTTCTGCCGCAAATTATAATGGGTGATTGTCTTGCAAAACTCAAAAATATATAATCTCATTTGGCTGAAGCTTTAGCCCAAAACATCTTCAAACAAAGCTTGATCACATACTAATGTATTCAATGTCATACGGTAATGATAACTCATTATTTTTAAATATGCCGGCAGAACAAGCTAATGAGAACCGAATTTGTAAATTCATGTTACAGGCAAGAAAATCGTGTGCAAAAGTGAAAAACTCTAACCAAATAGCTTCCTTGCTAAGGATAGCGAATAAGCATATCGGTATACTATACGGTCTTTTAAAATATTTTGGTTTCAGATTTTCCTGATTCAATATAATAAGACAATTAGCGAACATAGCTTTCACACAGTTAAAAGATTTCATTTCCCTGCTGCACATGTTAACGGCATTTAGGCACTGAATGAAGACCTTACAGTCGTTACAGAAAGGCGGTCTCTTGGTTTTGCCTATGATCAGTTTAGGCGTAACAGCTAGTGGTTGATGTCATTACAATAACCTCTCCTATATAACATGTACACAACTATATATAGGCTGTATGGTTAAAAGATTTCATTTCCCTGCTGAATGACCTTTAGAATAGATAGCTTACAGAAGACCGAATTCTTGGTTTTGTCTATGATTTTTGCGTACCGGTTGCAATGCCGTCGCCATGTTCCTGGTCAGCGCGCTTACGAGAGGAATTCAACGCCACCACGCCATGATTCATTTCGAATCATGGCGTGGTGGCGGTGACACTTTCTTGGCTGAGTTAGCGTTCTGTAAGGTATATTATCGTGTTATCCTTAGACATTATTCGACTGCAACCATTTATAATTTAATTTCATAAAATGTACCGAAAATTATTCACGAATTCTATTTTTGCACTCTTCAAGATCGATGCAGTTGCTCAATACACATATTTTTCTATGGAAAATAATTAATATCTTCGATGAGATCGATCACTAAATACCTGCCTCGTCCCCAGTCGCTTGCTATCAAAAGTAAAAGACGAAAATTAATGGGGCGCGCGGGACGATGGGAAGGGGAGGAGTTGCCTTATTTTAATTTTTTTCGTCTTCCCAGCATGCATCACAACAGATTTGTTCAGCCACTGATCTATATATTAAACTGATATGTCTATATATACACTGATCTACAAATAGTAAGGGCCTGCGGAGGAGGCAGGCTAAATACAGTGTTCCTGCCCGTGAATCATATTTAGTTCAACGAGTCAATTTTTATACACACTTAGTGACGATCGAGCAAAACTAAAAAAATATCATCAAAGAAAATAATGCAGAAGAAAACGGAAAAGTATTATGCATGGGAAAAAGTGCTCCCCCTCCCAAGCAGTTTTAATTAATACATATGGTATTGATCAATGG
>CACRXK020011256.1:0-15842 GCA_902702795.2 Paramuricea clavata | reverse complement strand
TTACTCTATGCAAGTGAGACCTGGACGGTATACCAGAGACACACCAAGAAACTAAACCACTTCCACACAGTATGCCTCCGGAAAATTTTAGGCATCAGATGGCAGGACAAGACCCCAGAAACTGAGGTTCTAAGCCGTGCTAACATGTACAGCATCGCTCGGCTGGTCATGTTCGAAGAATGGATGACACCCGCATCCCTAAACAGCTCTTGTACGGTGAGCTAGAAAATGGCTCACGCTCCAGAGGTGGCCAGAAAAAGAGGTAAAAAGACTCCCTGAAAGTATCCACCAAGCTATTCCACATCGAACCTGACACATGGGAAGATCTAGCTCTTGACCGAAATGCCTGGCGCTCTAGCGTGAAGAGGGGAGCAAAGTTACACGAGGAGAATCGTATCAGTCTGGCAAAGCAGAAAAGGGCTAAGTGAAAGGAGAGAGAAGCATCGGCAGCAGCTCCATTCGGACCGTCTTGTCCAGAATGTGGAAGGACGTTCCATGCGAGGATTGGACTTGTCAGCCATCTTCGAACACACAACACTCAACGCAGAAACTAGCAGAGATGAAACTATGGTCATCTTCGACATCGAAGGACGAACTACACTTGACCTTTTATACTGTCGTACTTACCACTACGTATACCATAAATTCTGACAGGAGAGTTAAATGTAAATTTTAAAGCATAAAAATATATAATACTCATTCTTGAGGAGATTTATCAGTAAAGGTGAAGTACGATGTATATAAACACTAACAGTACAAGTGACAAGTCGAAGCGCCTTCCCTCGAAACGTCGAATTTCTCCTTGTATTTTTCAGGTAGTTGCATCAATCCGAAGCTTTCGTACATATTTCCTCATTATTTTTATTTGTACATTAATTTTTCTAAAATTTTGTTGAAAACTAAGAGTAATGAAATAGGTCGATAATTTGACACAACCGACTTAGAACCTTTCTTATAAATTGGTATCACTGTAGCTAATTTAAATTGGTCAGGCACAACACCTGTTGAAAATGAGCAATTAAAGAGATAAGCAAGTGGGCCAGATAAGACAGATCTCAAATTTTTTAACAATTTAGTAGCAATGCTAAATGGCCCAACAGACGTAGATGGATTAAGATTACTAATTTCCTCTTCGACTTCCAAAGTGCTTACAGGAGAAAGGAAAAAAACTATATGACATAATGATTTGTTAAGAAATTTCGCAAATGAAATATCTATTATGGGTGTAGTATTAGCAATATTTGAACCAATATTTGAAAAATAGTTGTTAAGGGCATTAGCATGCAATTGATTTTGAATTAGTCAGTTTTAAATTTTCTACTTCCAATAAGTTAGCAACTAAATAAGGCTGATGTTTTAGTGTTATCAGCTGTTTAATACCTTTCCATATATTTTTTATATTATATTTATTATTTGCAAAATATGATTATAATAGGATTTTTTGCTAACCAGTATAAGATGTTTTAATTTATTTCTATAAATTTTGAACTTAGAAAAATAATAATCATTTTTAGATTTAATGTACAATTCATAAAGTTTATTCTTTTTAGCAATAGAAACTCTAATACCATTTGTAATCCAAGGTTTAGCTAATATTCGAATTTCTTTCTTTGATAATGTATGCAGAGGTGCATGCCTATTAATAATATCTGTTGTTATATAGCTAGCGTGAACACCAAACGTGATTGGCTGATTTGTGGTCACGTGACTTCAGATAAATGCAATGTTTCCCGCCGGGCAACAAGTGAAAAATTGTTGCTCGCCCCGACCGGCCACGTACATAAATAAACAAAATGGAGGCACAACTCAGATAATTAGAAACTACGATTTTCCAAGTTTGTGTTCAAATAAAGAATATAAAAGAGAAGAAAAATACACAACAGGCAACAGGATATGCTGCTGAAACCCTTTAAGTAGGATCTTTTAATTTTTAACTCGTTTACACTATAGAGTTTTTGTCACGAAATACAATTGTTGTATGAATGTTGTTGAAGTTGATTTTTGTTCGTCGCTATATAACAAAACACTTAATGCCTGTTCCCTCGGGAAATAGTTAGTTTTGTTTTCCCTCGAATCTTAATGTTTCCCTCGACTTCGTCTCGGGAAACATTGAGATTCTCGGGAAAACAAAACTAACTATTTCCCTCGGGTGCAGACATTAAGTGTATAATAATTTATTGTGAAATGATTTGAATATAGGCCTAAGATTCACGTCTTCAGTTTCAGGCAAAACATCCTCCCAATTGACCTGACGCACTCCAGCATTTCTTCGTTAATTAAAATTAGAATAATCTCTTGGACAAATCGTGGGATTAGAGGAAGTACAGGCAAACTTATTAAGTATTACAAAATTAGGAAAATGGTCAGTTATATCACAAATCAAATTTCCACTTAATGTCTCATGTTCAATCGAGTTAAAATAAATATTATCATGCAATTAAGGTTGCTGAATGACCAGTTATTCGAGTTGGTTGAGTTATATAGGCCTAAGGCTGGAAACAGTATGGTCCCAGATCACCAAGAAATTCATGAGTTAGAGGATGATGATAATGATGATGATGATGATGATGATGATGATGATGACGATGATGATGATGATGATGATGATGATGATGATGAGTTGACAATAAGCTAGTTACATCGGTCTATAGTAAACCCACCGATGCCCATTTATATCTCAATGCAAAGTTTTCCCATCCCAAATCTCAAATACTTGGGATTGCGAAGGGTGTTGCATTGAGATTGCGTAGAATATGTTCTGATGATGAGGATTTTAAACAAAAGAGTAAAGAATATTGCAAATGTCTGACGGATTGTGGGCATGATAGTGAGCACGTTCTTAAAGTATTTAACGAAATCGGGAGCATGACACGCCAGCATGCAAGCTCGCGTATAGGAGTAAACGTAGGAACGAGGGTAGACCTTGCGCTTTTATTAGCAAGTTCAATCCTTGGGCGCCTGATATTGCATGGTAAGATAATTCGTAACCAAAGAAGTATAGTATTGATAATAATGAGCGAGCTAGACAAATTCTGCCGGAAGGTGCTATTCCTGTTTCATATAAAAGATCAAGCAATTTAAAGGAGTTTCTAGCTCCCTCGAACCCTTTCAGAACTAGGAGCTTACGGGAGAAGATTGCTTTGCATGCACGGGAAAAGAGGTGTGATTGTTGTAAAAACTTTCTCAACCCCACTGTGGGTCTTTTCGTTCCACCGCCACTGGTGGGTCGTATAATATTTGTAAGTCTCTCACGTGTACTTCGCAGAATGTTGTTTATCTTGCCCATTGTGGGGCTTGTGATTTGCAAGGAGTCGGCTCCACCGCCAATTTTAAATCTAGATTGGCAAATTACAAGTCACATATTAAGCACAAGAAAAGAACTTGTGGTATAGCTAATCACTTCATTGATCGTCATGATGGTGATCATTCAGCACTTAAATTTATGTTGATTGATCAACACCATGAGAATGTTAGACAAAGGGAGAATTTATAATTTAGAGATTCATAATTTAGTAAATTGATATTAAAATCACCATTATTATGCAATTTTTTTTCATTTGAGGTTTTTTCCATTATTTTTGTATAATAATTCATAAAATTTTCGAGTTTACTATTAGAATGCCTGTAAATTACTGAACAGACTATAGGTTGCTTTGGTTTGCATTATGAAGCTCTATCGATAAACATTCAAAATATGTGGTTGCAGTGCAGAAATCATCACGAAGATGAAATTCACAAATTTGCCTGAATGACATATTACCACATGATATTATGACATCTAGAAACGGAAATTAATCAAATCAAATTTGATTATAGGGAGAGTAAGGATTTTCATAATTATAATACCAGACAAGACGTACATTTCGTAAATCTAAATTTATAACAAACTGGGGTTAATGGACAACAACAAATAAATCAGTAGATGATTCGAACACTCTCGATGTGATATCCGTGAAGCACCAAATCTTGCTATTTTTAAGAGAAGTCAGAGAGAACTTTGGAAATAATTTTTTATTGTATATATATATCCCGTAAATACTCTATTAACTGTATATATTTTTTACTACTAAGCAAATTTGTAACTTATTTCAAATTAGGAAATTACAGGACCCAATGGTAAATCACCTTCTGGTGAAATTGGCTACCTGAATAAAGATTATTATTATTATTATTATTATTATTATTATTATTATTATTATTATTATTATTATTATAAAATATATACACCGTTTTCATGCTTTAGGGCCGCTAAAGTAAAAAACTTGAGCAGTACATTAAAAATACATGCATGCATGCAGCAACCATTAGCCCATATTTTCCAAACATTGATTTAACATGAGACATTAATAATTGGTCCACACTTGACACAGGCTCGCGTTGTGCGTAAAGTCAGTTGCAATTAATAGCAACACGATCATTTTTTTATTCTTTTTTATATTTTTTGTACAAAATAACAAGAATAGATGAAAGATTAGTTCTTTTAAAGGTGATGTCCACTCCGTTCTGCGCATCAGTTCTGCTCTTATAACAAAGGGGAGCCCCACATATAAACATTGTCCAAATTTTGCATCTTTCGAACTTTTTTTGAATTGAAACGTAACAGTTTATGTTCATTTACAAGTGTAGCGTATATAGCGCTTATAACAGCGTATATAGCGCTTATAACAGATAGCTCTGTAAGCGCTTTACAAAAGTCTATAAAAATACGTATAAAAGTAACAATCTGAAAACTAAACACTAATATTTTAAGCAAATTTTAATTATACAACAAAGAATTAGCCAAGCGGAATTAGTGCCCTCGCCGGGGGCCTACGCGCGGAATGTTCGCGCCGTTGGCTCGAGGATTTTAGAAATTTCGTTCAAGAATTTGTCGGATGAAGTAAGCATGCTTGTGAAGCACAAACATTGGAGACCTATATACTAAACATGCTTGTGAAGCGCAAACATTGGAGACTGACCTATACTAAACCTGCTTGTGAAGCACAAACATTGGAGAACTATACTAAACATGCTTGTGAAGCACAAACATTGGAGAACTATACTAAACATGCTTGTGAAGCACAAACATTGGAGACCTATACACTTCTATTTCTTGCTTGCTTGCGTCATGATGCAAATTTTTACGATACAATAGAATTTCGTAAGGAATTATCAAAAAACTATTTTTAAGGTTATTGTGAATAAAGAAAAATCCCAGAGCAAGTTAAGTTATTCCATTGAAGAAAATCCACCATGGTATCTTGCCATACTGCTAGGATTTCAGGTACTCAAGTAAAATGTTATTCATTTGTAAAATTTAATGCATGTATGAAGCGAAATCAATTTATTGTCATTGTCCTTAGACAATGTGGACTTAAACACGCTGATCACTGATATACAGCTAATTCAAACAAGGTTGTCATTTGCAAACCTTAAAGTCTAAACCTTAAACTCTAAGCGGTTCAAACCATAATGGGAACATCGTTTATCAGTTTAGAAATCATATATGGGATCCATTTCTTAGAGATATGATAAATATATATCCTGACGAGAACAATTCATTCACAAATATAGTTGCAATATTCAACCACCAAGCTTGAAACTTGTGCTCCCATTCAATATTGAAACTTGTGCTCCCATTAAGCTTTGCGCGCTTAGTGTTTAAGGTTTAAGGTTTAGAGTTTAAGGTTTGCAAAGGAGAACCTTTTTTGAATTGGCTGTAACGATTTTTAGATCAACAAAACCACAAATCAATGATCATTTTTTGCTCCGCACATTAACATTTGTTTGTTAGTTATTCACTATCGGACCGAGGTCTTTTGGTACAGACCGAGCCCGTAGGGCGAGGTTTGTGCAAAAAGATCGAGGTCCAATATTTCTCTGGACATACCAAGCAAGCGAGGTTAATAAAAATATTATTATATGGCATTTATATGCATTTATACTTGAAACAAACAAGAAATGCATGATTTGAAATGCATATTAGTAGCGTGGTACACATTTGGTCGAAGAAAACAAAAAATACCAATGTATTCCTTCCTTTCCACTAAAAACCATTCGCATATATCTTATTAGTAATAAATTAAATTATAATTTTCAAATTTTCATTAGTTTTGCTGTTTTGGTTTAAATGCATGCGTTTGTTCTCACGTAATGGACCGTGGACCGCCGGTCCATTACGGAAAAATAATGGACCGCTGAAAGTGCTTCTCAGCCAATCACAGTCCTCCATTTCACCGGAAGTGATGCTTGCCATATAATAAGTATATATTTATTACATATTTAAAGCATAAGCCTGGATTCTAGCTCAATTTCATTATAAGAAAAAGTTAGTTTGTCTTCTTTTATAGCATTACCTCACAATGTTTGGCTCGAACATAACCATACCTTTAGTCCTTGCATCACCGCTGTGTATCAATGACGACGTCGTGAAAGGAAAGCTCATCAGTACTATTTTCTTCATGAGTGGAATTGCGACTTTACTTCAAACCATATTTGGTAACAGGTGAATAATGCCTTACTGTAAGCTGCCGCGGTTTGTTTCTAAACTACCTAAAAAAGATTGAAAACACTTTCGACGTTAGACCGTCGTGCAGGATTTTAGTTCCCAACTTCCTCACGCCTCAAATAATTCACAGACTAGTCCCTAGTCCACTGTGTACGCTTTTGATTTCTGTGACGTCAAATTCACACACAATCCACGGCAGCTTACAATGGACCCCGATTTTAAAATGTTTTAGGTTAAGCCCATTCTTCTCTGGCTAACAATGTTTTGTTGATTTGTCTAATACTCGTCACTCTGAGTTCCACATTTGAGTTACGCATGACAAAGCTGAATACTATTGAGTCTAAAATGTCTGCCAGCTAATGTGGCACGTGAAAGCATGATCTGTCAAACGAGAGAGAACGATATAGGTGACTGGAACTGAATATGTTCCAGTCCCCTATATCATATATATAAACAATGAGATCCAAAATTTGAAATTAATTAAAGTACAATTAAGTCGCTGGAAATTCCCACCGAATGTTCTCAGCCGTGCGGAAATTATAACTAACTTTGAACGTCCGAGTGTTTCACCGGATGGTTCTATTGTTGCATCGGATATAGTAAATTCCACCGAACGTTGGCAACCTCAGCTATGCATTTTCACCGCACACGTTGGGAAAACTACTCAACAACAACATAATTGACAAAATCATTTGCATTTTCCTCCATTTTGTTCCAAGTAACATGAAGAAACCATGGTTTGTCATTAGCTAATTGATTCAAACAGCTCAGCACTTAGCTCACAACATCCGCAGACGCTGAGATTTTTAGTTCCTCGCGAGGCGAAAAATATCAAACACGATAGATATTTTCCTCAAGGCCTCGAGAGGTCAAATCCTCACGAAAACTATCCGCACACGAGAGCAACTTGCTGAGCTAACCGCCTCAGCAAGTTGCTCTCGTGTGCGGCGGGCTTAAGATTTATTCCCACCTAATAATAATTATGAATATGTGCGTAGTTTATTGAAGTGAAATTCATCAACTTAAGTACCGAGGGGGTTAATTTTGAATGCTTTTAGACCCAACTCTTAACAGTGAAAATATGCGATTCTGACTAGCATTTTTTATCCGACTCGTAACCTACTTGCTCATTTTTTCTCCATTTGGCATGAAGAACATATCATTCAACAGCTAAAACCTGATCTTTCCGAAGATGAAAAATCTCGTTCATACGGGGAGTAATTCAGATACAATAGCGCGCTGAAGTTTGATTACCTTTTGTGACTATTCGGCCAGCATGGTTCCCGTGAAAGATATCTAGAATTTGTATAGGCTGTGTATATTTTCCTCCATGCCAAACCGACATTGAAAGTTTCTACGAATATTTTTATGATTGCTATGATAAACTTTGTTTGGAAAGCGAGAACTCAGCATTCATTGTTGCGGGAGACTTCAACCCAACAAGTAATGGTTTTCAGAATCGATGTCTCAAACAGGGCCTTTTTTAACATACAAGCTGGGGGGGCATTTGCCCCCCCCAGTCCCCCCTTGTGCCCCCCACGAAATCACATTTTGCCCCCCCAGGAAAAGTCCCTTTTTCCTAAAATTATATAAACAATCCAGCGAAGATTAACAAATAGATAAACGGAAAGTAAGTTTTAGGCTTTATCCTTTGTTCTTGTTTAACAAAATCGATTTAAATTGTTACTTTTTTTACCACTAAGTAATGATAAATTATTGTTAATATTTTTTTTATTTTTTGGATTCTCAGAATGCAGGAAATAGCATTTCACGGTTTCAAATTTCAAAAATTTTCTTGGGATTATCCCTCTAATAAGTAATAATAAATTACAGTTAATATTCTTTTTTACTTTTAATTTTGTGCATTTTTCCATCTTTTCTTTCAAATACAACTATAGTTAGCATAGATTTTAGAGCAAATTTGGATGCTCAGAATGCAGGAAATGGCATTTCCGTGGTTCAAATTTCAAAAATTTTCTGGGGGAATACATCCCCACACACCTGACCATTGCTATCCTCCTCTAATAAGTAACGATAAATGATGGTTAATTTTTTTTTACTTTTTGTGCATTTCTTCCTTTATTTATTTCAAATACAAGTATGGTTAGCCAGTTAGGATAAATTTTGGAGCAAATTTGGATGCTCAGAATGCAGGAAATAAATTTCCGGGAGTCAAATTTCAAAAATTTTCTGGGGGAGTACACCCCCAGACCCCCCATTCATGCGTGGTATATTTGCCACACACGTGGCTTTCAGCCATTCCTATCCCCCTCTAAAATATTATCTCACAGAAAGGTCCCTTTTCAAAAAATGCCCCCCCACGGGAAAATCCTTAAAAAAGGCCCTGGTCTCAAAGCACATTGTAATCTTAAACAAGTTGTCAAGAAAGCTACAAGAGGTAATAATATCCTCGACCTAATATTTACGACCGTTGTCGATTTTTACCAAATTCCTTGCATCTTAGCACTGTTATGATGTTATCCACATCTGACCACTGTATAGTGATATGGAAGTCTAGAGTCGTTATAATACAAAGGGCATTACTCATTAGGGCAAGGTCCTGAAAGTTAAGCGAAGAGATGGGAGACAAGCAAACATGAGTGCTTTTGGATCCATTTTCAGAGAATTGTGATTGGCATCAGATTCTATATGGGAAATTGACGAGAAAGTGAATAGATTTATTACGATCGAGACTATGGTCGAGAATTCTTCTTGCGGAAAGTACAATTAGAAGGCACAGTAAAGACAAACCGTTCATTACGAACAAAATAAAACCGTTAGTTAAAAGGAACTAGCTTGCGTCGTATACTTCAAAACACATGTTTTATGTGTTTTGAAGTAAGCGACGCAGGCTAAAAGGAACAAGGCATATGCGGTAGTAGTGGTAAAAAAAGGTTTAAAAAATCTACTTTCTATGATAAGATGAGACCAAAACGAACTGCTCGTTCGAAATCATGGTGGAAAGAAATTAAATGCCTGACAGGAAGGGGAAAAGACAGTGCTACATTGGTTGATCCGGAAACAGAACTTGAACTGAATAATAAACAATCAGCCACTATCATTAATGACTTTCTTCGCGGATCTTACCAGGGACTATCCCCGGATAAACGAGGAATGGATCGAATTACAATGTCCGGATAGTCTCCCAAACGTCAGTGTAGAAGATGTGTTTTAAAAATCTTGAAGGAATTTCCATATGTATTGGCAGCTCCACTGACGGAGATATTTAACGATACGTTTGGAGGAAATTACTTCCCCAAAATATGGAAACAATATAAATTTAAAGGCATTCCTAAAAATATACCTTGTTCAACTGTAGACAATCTTAGACCGATAGCCCTTACTACTTTCTTATCGAAATTACAAGAGTCCTTTGTTGTCAATGAAGATATGCATGACAAGATCTCGGAGTCAAAATTTGGGGGTATTCGAAATTCGTCAACATCTTTGCCGTGATTGTACAGAATTCACAAGTATTATGAGGTAATGGACACACCACATTGAAACTTTCATGGTCTGGACATCTCCTCTCATTAAATAAATTTGTGAGAAATTTGCAACCCACTTCTTGTTTGTGTCCCATACATCATGGAGGGCATAAAAGTGGATCTAATTATTTCTGAAGCGAATACAAAAAAGAAATAGCAAATAATACCGAACGAACTAACAACCCAATCTGAAGAGCTTAAAATCTTTGAAAAGCCAATGAAGAAATAAAACGCCAATTTTTGAACAGCAGTAGCAAGACAATATTTTGTCCTGGGACAATGGTGTCAAAATTGTTTATTCAAAAAACATGAATGTTAGATTAGCAAATTATAGCATCCCTCTCCTTTGATAATCAAAGACGGGAGTGATATTCAATGTTTGAGTATACTGCTGTCTTTGTTTATCAAAGGAGAGGGATTTCAAAGGCATCAACGTCTAGATGTCAAGAATTGGGTTATTGTCTTCTTCTTCTTTTGTAATTAATATCTGGTTGAAACACTGGAAAGTTGTCGAATATAAAGTTCTCATCACAGCAAATTCAGCCACCATCTTGGATTTGAGAATCGCCAAACTTACACGAAATAGATCAATTGTTTGCAATAATCGTTGACTTCGTGGAAAATAAATCCATGCAAAGGCGAAGTATAACTTTAGAAAGTAAAATATAACAAAATACAAGGATTATGAGCACTAAAATTTAACTTACACTGAACCTAGTGAGGGCAAGGACCACAACAAGCACCATCAGTTACATTTAAAGAATTAATGGAAAGATTTTCAGGAGTTTAGACGTAATTGTTAGATGAATTTTGGTAGAAATTTCATTTGAATTTGGACCAGTAAATTATTACTTTCGAACAAGGATACTCCAAGGATACCGGGTGAAATGAGGGTATTGAACCTGAAAATATATTAATTGTCCTAGATTTTTTATGTTTTATATGTTTTATTAAAATGAAATATTATCTTTTCACAACAGGTTACCAATTGTTCAAGGAGGAACATTTTCATATTTAATTCCAGCATTTTCAATTTTAACCTTGCCAGAGTTTGCTTGCCCACCCGGTTTCAAAGAGAGTAAGTTTGCGTTACACATACTTGACATGCTTGTCTACACATTGCCACAATCTCTCAGTCATGCAGGATAAAGCTCAATAATATGACGGCAAAAACGTAAAATGTTTCTACTTGTATTAAAATTGCGATGGCAGTTTTTTTTTCCGAACCTTAAAGAAGCTCTTTACAGTTTCCAATTATGTCAGTGTTTTAAACTGAAAGCTATTGTCTTCGCACTCCTTGTTCCAAGCTAGTTCCTTTAAGTGGCAATGTGCCCTGATGCTCCTATTATATTTATTTCACTCTGTCAAATGCCAGACAATTTTACTCATCAGGGGAGATCTGTGCTGCCCATGGATATACATCTTCAGTTGTTGATGCTCCATACTTTATGCTCAATTGTCTTCGCACTGCTTGTTCCAACCTAATTTTTTGCACAAGCCATTGTTTCCTCTTATACAAAAAATTAATTTTAACCCACAACCGCTACTTCACGTTACCATAACAACATGACGTCACCATCTATATGGCCTATATCAACCAAAAAGCCGTCTTAGCGGACAAATAACCACGGTGACCTACCTTTTTTATTGCCGAAAATACATTGTTATAAAGTTTTGAATCTTTTTTGAAAGTTATTTGAAAATGGCCAGTGTAGTTTTCGAGAAACTGGATTTCAGCCTTTTAAGATTGCATTTTAGCCTTTGAAAAAGCTGAAATTCAGTTTCTCGAAAAGTACACTGGCGATTTTCAAATAATTTTCAAAAAAGATTCAAAACTTCATAACAATGTATTTTCTGCAATAAAAAAGGCAGGTCACCGTGGTTATTTGTCCGCTAAGACAGCTTTTTTGGTTGATATAGGCCATATAGATGGTGACGTCATGTTGTCATGGTAACATGAAGAGTAGCGATTGTGGGTTAAAATTACTTTTTTTTATATAAAAGGAAACAATGGCTTGTGCAAAAAATTAGTTTTTTTTAGATTCAAATAGCTTTTAGTTTAGTTAAAACACTGATATATATTGGAAAATGTAGGGAGCCTCCTTAAGTACGACAGCATTTGCGAAAGGAATTGCCGAATGCCGTCGCTAAAATTCTAAGCTCTGTAAATAAGTTAAAAACAGTGCATGTTTAATCAACAGCATTGTGTGAGAATTGCCATTGCCCATGGTCTTCACGCAAAAATTCCTTGAGTGGTTATTCTTGGATGTACTCTCATTCTCCGACATTAGGGAGTTTAAGCTTCACGTTTCCGGGGACGGCAAACGGCAGGTTCGAACTTTCTTGGCAAAATTTTCGTTGAACGTTTTCGTTTCATATTTTCTTTCTTGCGTCGAAAGAATACTTATGTATTTCAGTTTTAAAACAGCAAGTTCATTTACTCTTTATTGCTTGTTACCGTAAAATTTTTCTTTGCCTGGCGTTTGCCGTTTGACGTATAACGCGAAGCTTAAACTCTCTATTATTCTTACAGATCCTTCAAACAGTACCTTTGATGGTATTTGGAAAAAACGCATGGTTGAGGTAAATATTTTATGTACACTGCATTTTAACGAGAACAATGCGTACATTCCCCATGGATGTAGTCCAATAAAAATGGTAAAAATATGCTTAAGGTAGGTGGCTCGATACAGTTTTCTAAAAATAAAAAATTCACGATTTAGATCCCTATTCTTGGACAATTATTACTTGTTGAAAAACCGTACTGATGTACAACAGCATCCAAAGGGTTCGACTGTTTTCACAAACGTTATGCAAATGCCGTTGCTATGGCAACAATGACGTTTCAAGATGGCGGATATTTTCGCTTTAATTAAAGTAATTTAACTAGAAAGCGACATCGGTGACCCCCACATTTTATTTCATAAAATTATTTCTTTTAGTATACCCAATTATTTTAACAATTTTAAAAAATTCTCTTGAGCAAAAATTTTGAAATTACGAAAATGTGATTATTCATAATAATTTTCCTTTGGCTCAACAGAATTTTTTTCAATTGTTAAAATAATTGAGTATACAACGAGAAATCATTTTATGAAATAAAATTTGGGGTTCACCGATGTCGTTTTCGAGTTAAATTACTTTAAAGCCAAAATATCCGCCATCTTGAAACGTCATTGTTGCCATAGAAATGGCATTTCTATAACTTTTGTAATAAAATCCGAACCCTTTGTATGTTGTATTACATCAGTAAGATACTTTTTTTAACAAGTAATAATTGTCCAAAATTACGGATTCAAATAGTGAATTTTCAAGTTTTTAGTAACTGTATTGAGCCACCTTAATTAAAATATTTTATTTTTTGTGTGTGTTTTGTTGTTATGTACTCAGGTGAATATAATGTTTTTGATGTTACTCTGAGTGTATATCCACACCGGGCAGGCTGAAAAGTTAGCCTGACCACGGTGGGAATCGAACCCGCTACCTTTGGGATACTAGTCCAATGCTCTGCTAACTGAGCTACAAGGCCAAGTCTGTTCGACTGTTTATTTGTTTTTATCTAATATGGCGGTATTTTAGGTATCAAAAAGTAGACAGTTTTTCAAAAAAGTAGACAGTTTTACCCGGTATGAATTCAAATCGCGTTTTAAAGCTTCCAATTTTGTGCGCAACCCAATATTAATGTGGTTGATAAAGGCAACCCTGTTTGCACTTGGAGATTCAAATTTCACAAAAGAAAAGTTTTGGTTTTATACATTAATTAAATCCATAATCACATATTTTTACGCAAGTTGCGGAATTTTCAATTTAGTGATGCAATCACTGATCTTGAAATACTTAACCGGATACAATCCGTTAGCATTAACATTGCAGAAAAAAATATTATTGTGCAATTTAGCTTCAAGGAGCTGTCATGGTATCGTCCCTGTTTCAAATTTTCATTGGCTTCAGTGGCTTGATGGGATTCTTGTTACGTTTCATTGGACCTCTCACTGTAGCTCCAACTATTAGTCTCGTCGGATTGTCTTTATATGGAGCTAGTGCTGATTTTGCAGGCAAGTTTAGCGTTACGCCCAGTGGCGTAGCCAGACCTTCATTTTTGGGGGGGGCGGAACGAAAATTGCCCGACTTTTCAGGATTCTGCCCCCCCCGTCGCCAAAAAAATTTCGGTCAGTGTACCATTTTAGGGGTCAAAAAAATTTTCCGTACAACCAATATTTTTCGGAACATAACACAAATTTTCGAAAATTCACAAAATTTGCCTAAAAATTCACTTAATTTTAGACAAAATGAACAGAATTTGTTCCATTTTTTTTTATTGCATACCAAAATTGCCCGACTGTTGATTGAATTTTCCTCTTGGAACCATATTTACAACTGTTTTAACGAGATTTTAGAAATCAAGTTCTTCCAGTATTTCGTCGTTTTCCTCAGTCGAGACGTACTTAATCCGTTTCAGCTTCGAGGATGTAACGTGTACCCCCCCCCCATTTCTCTACGGATTTAGCCTTTTTCAGAGAATAGTTTTTTTGCGATTGGGGGGGCGACCGCCCCCCCTTGCCCCCCCTTGGCTACGCCCCTGGTTACGCCATGGGCAAACTAGGAACAATTGTTGTGAAAACAATTGAAAATCGCGATATGCATGTGTAAAAAAAATTCTATCCATGGGCATGAAGCAAAGATGTTTCCCAGGAACATCAGAAACCTATTTTGATTTGCAAGTCTTATTCTGTGGCGGGAACAGTGCTGTTTTGCACAACTGTTGGAAACATTCCCCGAAACAATACGTTTATACTGTTTACACTTTTTCTAGAAACATGATTTATTTCCTTTGCCTGTGGTTTGTCCACCATCTGGAAACATGGCTAGAAAACAATGTTTCCTGGTTTCCTCACGCACCTTCTGGAAACATGACTAAGAACCATTAGTATTTTTGCACAAGTAAATATAACAAATACTTGATTAGTCAAATTTAACATATTGAGCTGTTATATTCACGTACAGGTGAATATAACAAAATAGGGGGTCGAAAATGTTCAATTCCGTAGCAACCCTCGTGTAACTACATAATTTTTACATGAATCTATAGATTATAACTTACTTAGTTAGAATCCACTTCCCCCCAAGCGAAATAGTTGCACAAATTAAAGTATAAGCTCTTCAAAGTTCACGCTTCCTCGTGTTTCGGAATCCATGAACCGCCATTGTTGTGTTGCAAATACGCATGCGCTTGAGCACAAAACACGTAATGCGCACGCGCAGATAAGAAAAACTGATCTCAATCTTGGACTGGACAAGAAAAAATTATGAAATGTGCGAAAACAGGGCTGAAGTAAAACAAGATGACATCGGAATATTTTAAAAATATATGATATTTTTATGTTCTGTGCATTTTAATGGAGTTTACGAAACATTCTGAGCAATGTACCGTATCGAGCCCTCGCCAGGAACACTTCCAAGCCAACATTACAATAATAACTTATTTAAAATATTAATTAAAATATGATGTTATTTTATACTACAGCAATTGCATAACGTTTGCAAGCAAATTTGTTTTTCAGGCTTTAAATATTATCACAATCCTAAACATTCAGGGCCGTACAAAGCAGGGGAGGCAATATCATTATTAATTATTCATTGGATATTTGTGACGTTTTTCGGCATATAGGCCGTACTGCCCCCAGCTGATGAAAACATTCTGCGTACGGTCCTGTAAACGTTCTAGAACTCATACCGTAATTTATCATTTTTTTTTGGGTGGGGGGAAGGAGGGAGGTATTTTTAATATACACAAAGAATCTGTTTGCACGTTTTATTCTCTTTAAATATGCAACATCGAGTACTGTGATTTTCCGTAAAATATCATA
>CACRXK020011255.1:0-16579 GCA_902702795.2 Paramuricea clavata | reverse complement strand
GAGCGTTTTTGATTCAGTAAAAGATGTTGAACTTCATGAATTGACAACGAAGGGATTCTTGTTCCTTCGGAGATTTGAAGAGGCTCGGGAGTCGTATAGTTTGGGTCCGTATTCACACTTTGAAAATATTTGTTAATTTCACGAGGGTTAAGAGAAGCACTTACAGATACATCTTGGGTTTTTTTTCTCGAGGTAATGCTATTTACGTTAGACCACCAACTTTTCGATCCAGTTTTCTGGTTGCCAAACTCCTGTTTGACTGCACTTAATTGATTTTCCCGACTTAACTTGTTGATTTTTTCTTGCAATCGTGTATTTGCTTCACTATTTCCGTTTTGTATGGCTCTTTTCCTTTGATTCAGAAGGTGGTTCACAAGAGGAGACATGAACGGAGGTTCGTGTGATGACGTTCTGACCTTAATTAATGGGAAGCTCTTATCGAATTTTGGCCATATTATTTCATAAAATTTTAGGGTTATCTCATCTAGGTTATGACTATTCGTAATTATCGTGTTCCAATCAATAGATTCAAGTTCACGAAGCATATTCAATTGATGATGTTGTCTCACATCTCTGAAATAGGAATTTGTCCTTATTGTTTTAACTATGTTTCGGGGGTATGTGATAACCATATCATGGTCGGATCTCACCAAGCTTTTTACAAGATTTACAAGTTTCTTTTTACAAGCTTTTTACAGATTTCGAATAGTTTGGGACATTTGTAATAAAGACATCTAATATTTTTAGTCCTCTCGTAGGGGGTCTTAACGAGCTAGTTGGGTAAATGGAAGTTGATTAAGAACAGATCGAATATTTAAATTGTTAATGTCACCAGCAATTATTATATTTGAATTCGGTTTAGATAACAATAGTTGTTCGCACAAGTCAATAAGGAATTCGATAAGGTCTTGCTCATTATACTCATAGTCAGGTGGGTGGTAAATAGTTGCAACAAAGAATTCAGAGTTTTGTGTAATAATTTTTGTCCATAAACATTCGAATGGATAATCCAAATCAGGTAGTAGCTGCATTCTCCAATCATTCCTGCATAAGATCGCGACACCTCCTCCTCGACAGTTTGTTCTATCCTTTCTAATGATGGAAAAATTGGGAGGACAAAGGAGGGAGCTAGGTATAGTCGGTTTGAGCCATGTTTCGGTTATACAACAAACATCTATGTTATTGCACTTAATGTCTGCGCATTCGAATTTAAGCCTTTGTGTGTATTATTTTTATTCTGCTGTTTTGGGAAAAACACGTCATCATCATTTGTAAGGTCAATGTGATTATTCTTCAAATCGTCGGCATTGCATTGGCTGTTGTCATTATGCCGAATAAGGCTATTGTCGTGAGAGGTTTTTAGAGATGTATCGTTTATAATACGGCTATTGTCATGAGAGGTTTTTGGGGACAGATCATATCTAGGTTTATTCCCTTCTATGTTGGTTGACTGCTGCGATTCTGATTGCAAGTTCGAATTTATGCCTTTGTGCGTATTAGCCTATTTCCATTCTGCTGTTTTGGGGAAAACACAGCATCATCATTTGCAAGGTCAATTTGATTATTATTCGAATCATCGGCATTGCATTTTCCGTTGTTATTATGCCGAGCAAGACCATTGTCATGAGAGGTATTAAGTAATTCAGTGTTAATTGAGCTGAGATTACTTTTGTTAGATTGTTCACTGGCATGAAAAGTGGCCGCTTTGTCAATACCTTTGGCCTTGTAAACTGATGAGCCAGGTTCTTTGTCTTTATCGACATTATGAGTTATCTTGACAAACGACTTTTCAAGAGCTAACAGCCTTGCTTTAAGGAATTGATTCTCTTCGTTAAGAGTACAAATCACATCGTCTTGGCGTCATATAGCGGCTTCTGATTCCTTCTGTTTAACTCTATGTGATATGTGCGCGAAGGACGAATTGAAGAACAACCACGTGGAGGACGTCTCAATGTTCGATTCGAAGCAGATATGACAAGATGTATTCAAAGAATTGTAGATGAAGATTGCACTTTGTCACTACGGGCCATAAATACAGAATTACGACGTCGAATGCCTGAGAAGCCACAAGTTCATGAAAGAACTATTGGTAAACATTTGGACGGAATGCTGTACTGGTTAGAATTATCGCGAATACTTCCAGCTGATCGTAACAGGCCAGATGTAATTGAGGGACGCCACGAATATGCTAACTGTTTCTTAGAAGAGGCGAATATTCATCATCCTGTCTTCATCGACGAATGTGGTTTCAATATCTGGACAGCCAGAAGTCAAGGACGGGCTCGCGTTGGAGAGCGTGCTTATCGCCAAGTGTGCGGACAAAAGGGACGCAACCTTACCATTTGCCTGGCGGTGTCTCAAGTCTTTGGTTTGGTGCATCACAGTGATCACACCATTCAGATGGGTGGGATGACCAGAGAATCCTTCACTGAGTTTCTCGCAGGTACTGCTACCCACCTTGATGAAAATGACACTCAATATCTCATTTTCGATGGAGCACCAGCACATCGCCGACCCGAGCAGCCAAGAGACAACGCAGATCTGCGTATATTGGCACCATACTCACCATTCCTAAATATTGTCGAGCAAACCAAAAGCTGCGTGAAGGCCAGCATTAAAACAGATATTTCACGCCTTGCTATGCAAGAACACTTTGCCGACAGAAATGTAGCAAGAAATGCCCACCTTCCCCTTGATGAATACAGAAAATAATTGCTTGCAGCTTGTTCAAGCTGTTGAAAGAAATATCGGATCAATTACAATTCCCAAATGTGCAACTTGGTTCCGGCATATGCAGACCTATATTCTACGAAGCCTTGCCAGGGAGAACATTGATGGTTAAAACTATGTTTAGCGTGTGTATACTGTACATGTGTACAGTAAAATTGTGTGCATAGACGTGCGTAGACTAACAATATTGAGTACAATTTCGATAGATAACACTAGTTTGCATATTATGTGTTTGCGTGTTAATATTACTGCTTGTTAATAAACCTATGTTGTTGTTGAAATTACATTATTCCCTAATTGAACGTTCCTTCTATTCAAACGAAAACGTCTTTTGTATTTTTGAATGTTCTTTGTATTCTTATTGAATTTACATCTTTAATTAATGGCTTTCAGTTTAATGCATGACCGCGCAAATTGTTGATATTGAATATCCTTTTGCGATTATTGACTTGCACATAATGTGTTATTGAGAATCCAACTTGTATTTCCGAAGATTTTAAATTATCTTAATGACATTCTTTTTTTTGTTCAATGAAGGGCAGATGGTGTAGTACAACGTTTAATGGACGACTTACGCCATTCGCACGATATACAGTGTGTATAAAAAAAACTGAACCCTTTCAAATTCAAATTAGCTATAACGTATTGTGGTAATTTGACAGCTCTAATTGCTTTAAATTAATGGTTGGATAAGAACACAAGGTCTTGTACTCATGGGACAAAACTCAAAGAAATAAAAATTAGAAAATTTAAAAGAAATACAGTGTTCCTTCATTTCCTTGTGTTCTTACCCAATCATTAATTCAAAGCAATTAGAGCTGTCAAATTACTACAATACGTTATAGCTAATTTGAATTTGAAAGGGTTCAGTTTTTTTTATACACCCTGTATATTTATCTATATTTATAGATATGCCAGCGAGGATCAACAATATAATTTATATTCGTACATATTTGGGTATCTTTTGTATGCCTTCGCTTGCTCAATGACGAGAATAATCCGTGAAGCCATCTCTAGTATATGTCAATATAACGTCTGCAATACGACGACCTCAAAATGTACTACACTATAGCTTAGTGTCAATCCGAAGACGAAGTTCAGAATAGTTTTGTGTGTTGGATTTAAGCGATAGATTCAAGTCATTTATGATACACGTTTTTGCTGTGATGCTTTGCTATTGGTTTTAGTTTCCATTTCTATTTTTATTTTGTTCGATAGTCTTATAATATTAAAATGCAGATATTAATAAAACGAATAAAGTTCAAAATGCTGTTGTTTACATTTGCTATTTTTAGTAATTTTGTCAACGAGTGTAATCCAAACAGAAGCCTGCGTTTCTATACGAAGGCCACTACCAAGAAAACCTATAGTTCCGTGCAGGCCCTCCATTTTTCGCGCCGCCCGTAACCCAGGAGTGTAGTAAAGCCCCCCAGTCTGGAGTACAACGGGATGCCGCCAATGACGTCACGTTGCTCCGAAAGTAATTAGTATGCAAAATATGTGACGTCACTCTGGCAAGCCTGGGTCAACTGTGACAGGTAGCGCGACCAATTAACGCGGGCAAGCCTAGGCAAACTGTGACAGGTAGCGCGACCAATTAACGCGGGCAGGCCTGGGCCAAACGTGACAGGCGATCGATTAGCATTACAAATAGTTTCTGAAATAGAGGGATTAATGTCGATTTACTATGATTGGAGGTTTGAGGATTTTTTTACATTTGCAGATGTTGCTAGCGTTCCCATATCTAATATTTAAATCGCGGTCTGCCATATGAAAAGTAGGGCTATATACAAGAGAATATGTTGTTGTCTAGGGTTTTATAAGCACAGCTATAGCACTTTGCTGCTATTGTCAAGTGATTTCTATAATTTAGCTCCTAGAGGAATAAACAACTTTTATATTCGGGGTATACAGCTACATGTTCTGTTGTTAAGTAATATATAAATATTATCAAGGGTCAACACGCTGAGAAATGGCATGCGGTAAGAGTTATGTATCTACAATTAAACTAATATTTAGTCCCTGTCTGCCATATGGGGTCTATATACGAGAGAATATGTTGCTGTCTAGAGTTCTATAAACACATGGAAGTTAGAGGTCATGATATATAATTGTCAAGCGATTTCTATATCTTAGTGCTAGGTTTTTAAAGTACTAAAACTCGGATAAATTCAACAATTTTTCTGATGGTAAATAAATATTCTGATGGCAGCGTTGTCAGGTAACTCCCACGTGTAAAACACAAAGGTTGAGGTAACTAAGGGAATTAAAGCAAAATGAACTTGCATAACCAATAGGATTCTAATGGATATAAATGGATATTATTACGGGCGGTCGTGGACATGTTCAGACGAACAGTCATTATTTTCGCTGAGCTCAGCATTTTCTCGCGTCCCACGCCATCAAATGAAGATTGGCTTACTATGCGTTGCTGCTAGGTACAGAAACATCTTGAGATATGTCCGTATATTTTAATAAATTTTAAAACATTTGATCCAAGCACAATCTTTTATCGAATTGAGAGTCATGAACTACAATGTATCTTGACCTATTTGTCGTATTAAGATCAAGAAAAAGTTGTTTGCTGCAGCATTATTTAGCAAACCTCATAGATATAAGGAAGCCTATCAAGAATATAAGTTAGAATTGGAACAGTTGTAATATATTTTGCGATAAAAACATGTAGTCGTTAAATACGTTGTTATGTGTTGCTAAGTCATTAGCGACGCTTGGGTGCATGCATATATTAACGTACAACATATTTGTACACTTATCAGGCGGGCGGATCGCGCGGGCGGAAGAGCGGGCTCTGCAGGCAAAAGCTTACACAAGATTTCAGTTTTAAAATTGCATTTATTTCTTTAAAACGTTTTACAAAATTTAGTACGGTCTACTTCTGAGAGCATACCGTTTAGGTGTTTTTGTTATTTTTATGCTTCTAATCGTCACTTGTTTGAGATGTTTTGCTTTCAGATTCATCGTCCTGGCTGCTTTCATCATCGCAGTCGCTTTCATCTTTCCTAATCCATTTGGGACGTCTTGGATCTTCTTCCAGTTTTTGTTTCTTGACTGATGATCGATTGCTGCGTTGACTTCGCCTTCTTTTGCTTCCATGTCCCGTTTGACGCAGAAGAGTCCTTGCTCCTTGCTCAACAAAGTCTTTAACAATTTTCCCTCTGTGAGTCTTTACAGATTCTCTTACATTTTTTCCTTGAAGTACATCTTGACCAACTTCTGTGGCTGCTTGTAATGCTCTTTTGCCAACAACTTTAGCTCCTTGTTTGAATAGTGGGATAGCATATCTTGCAAGGCTCTTGAAAATGCTTCCGATCCCATATCCCCTTTGCATACGTGCACCATAAAACCCAGCGATATTCCCATCACGCTGCTGTCTCAAGAAATGGTCTTTCAATAGTTTTGTGTCTACAACAAGCGTACCTCTCACCGTGTTGATGTGTTCAGTTCAAATTCACACAGTAAACTGATCAAATATCACTTTGTTCGCCTATTTTATGGTAAAAATGTCTTTTATCCGTACTAACATCCATAATTTCATCACAATGACAATGTTGGCAACAGGCGATTACATGCGTGAAATTTCCTTCGGACAGTCGAAAATCACGGATCGTACAGTGACACCTCTTACAATTTGGATAAATTCTGTCCATGTGCATATGGGACATGTGGCCAAATGGGAGATGTCTAAATCTTTGTTACAACCGTTACAAACTGCGTCCATGTCTTCAGACTCATCCTCGGATTTGTCAGACTGTATATCCTGGTAGGACCACTTGGGGGCTAGCATTGTAAGGACACGCCCATTTACGATTAGGCTTTTATCAATATCCAATTTTGCAAGACCTTTGAGAAATATATTCAGTCCAGCTGATTTCGGAATTTCAGTATTATATGGTAAAACAGTATATTGCAAAAGATCTACAATATTTGTTCCACGTATATTCTGTCCTTTTTATACAATTTCCCCTTGAAGATTCCATGTGAGAATATCCGTGGATGTGAGAATGGAGTGAAGAAGTTCTTCCGCAATGTGTTTATCAACATTATCGTTTAAGTGTCCAAGTATATCTTCAACACGCCAATGTCTCGGAGATGATCTTTCCTTGCTGTCCATGGTTGGAATGACAATGTGAATTAATGATGGTTATTTTATACTAATTCTGCAAGGCCCTCTAAAAGTGGCGCAAGTACCAATCCTAGAAAACCACTCCAGCGCTGAACAAGAATTTCCCTTTTCTTTATAAAACTCTTACTTCTGTCCGCTAAATCAGCGAGATCGTCTTTAAACAGTCCAAGTTTGTTCAATGTTCCTTTAGGATATGTAAAGTTTTCCAAGCAATTACATAGAAAGCGAATCTGTTCATGAGATGCAGAATTCAACAGAGATTGCTGTTGAATTGGATGAGAAGTACACAAGAGCTCCACAAACGGTCTGTGTTTGATATAATTGCTGGTCATCTCTGTTCGGCGGTCAGCAACCGAATGAAGATTTACTTGAGAATGACGCATATATATAAGAGTCGGCTCGCTCTCTACAGGCTAGGTCTAGACTATAGTCTTAATCGTTTTTTACTATAGTCTTCGTAGTCAGGACTATAGTCCATCATAGTCTTAACTATAGTCTTTATAGTCTTTACTACAGCCTTTAATAGTCTTTAATATAGTCTTCATAGTCAGGACTATAGTCTTTCATAGTCAGCACTATATATAGTCTTTATAGGCTTTATTATAGTCTTTATAGGCTTTACTATAGTCTTTATAGTCTTTACTATAGTCTTCATGGTCAGGACTATAGTCTTTCATAGTTAGGACTATAGTCTTTCATAGTTAGGACTATAGTCTTTCATAGTTATGACTATAGTCTTTCATAGTCATGACTATAGTCTTCATAGTCATGACTAAAGTCTTTCATAGTCTTTACTACCGTCTTTATAGTCTTTACTATAGTCTTTATAGTCTTTACTATAGTCTTTCATAGTCTTTAACATAGTCTTCATAGTCAGTACTATAGTCTTCGCAGTCGGGACTATAGTCCTCCATAGTTTTTACTATAGTCTTTATAGTCTTTACTATAGTCTTTCATAGTCTTTAATATAGTCTTCATAGTCTAGACTATAGTCTTCATAGTCTAGACTATAGTCTTTCATAGTCAGTACTATATATATATATAGTCTTTATAGGCTTTATTATAGTCTTTATAGGCTTTACTAAAGTCTTTATAGTCTTTATAGTCTTTACTATAGTCTTCATGGTCAGGACTATAGTCTTTCATAGTTAGGACTATAGTCTTTCATAGTTATGACTATAGTCTTTCATAGTCATGACTATAGTCTTCATAGTCATGACTAAAGTCTTTCATAGTCTTTACTACCGTCTTTATAGTCTTTACTATAGTCTTTATAGTCTTTACTATAGTCTTTCATAGTCTTTAACATAGTCTTCATAGTCAGTACTATAGTCTTCGCAGTCGGGACTATAGTCCTCCATAGTTTTTACTATAGTCTTTATAGTCTTTACTATAGTCTTTCATAGTCTTTAATATAGTCTTCATAGTCTAGACTATAGTCTTCATAGTCTAGACTATAGTCTTTCATAGTCAGTACTATATATATATATAGTCTTTATAGGCTTTATTATAGTCTTTATAGGCTTTACTAAAGTCTTTATAGTCTTTATAGTCTTTACTATAGTCTTCATGGTCAGGACTATAGTCTTTCATAGTTAGGACTATAGTCTTTCATAGTTATGACTATAGTCTTTCATAGTCATGACTATAGTCTTCATAGTCATGACTAAAGTCTTTCATAGTCTTTACTACAGTCTTTATAGTCTTTACTATAGTCTTTATAGTCTTTACTATAGTCTTTATATAGTCTTCATAGCCAGGACTATAGTCTTTCATAGTCTTTAATGTAGTCTTCATAGTCAGAACTATATAATCTTTGATAGTCTTTACTATAGTCTTCATAGACAGGACTATAGTCTTTATAGTCATGACTATAGTCTTCATAATCAAGATTATAGTCTTTCATAGTCTTTACTGTAGTCTTAATGACTATAGCAAACAGGATAAATATACCTCTTCACCCTCGCTTTAAATCATTTCACTTTGACTCTTGCGAAGTAAACATGTCTTATGAATGCGACATCTGTGGTAAAACATTTGCAAATGCGAGTAATCTCCTTCGCCACAAGAAGGTTGTTCATGCATATGGAACTCGTAATCTTGGGCAACAAACTCTTACGGTGAATGGAGTTACAGTTTTGGAACACCCATTTACTTGCACTGTAGCTGGGTGTACACAAAGTGGCAAAACTGTATGGGTAAAATCTCTCTTGGAGAATGCTCAGAAAACTATAAGTCCTGCTCCTCAACGTATTATCTGGTGTTATGGTCAATGGCAACCCTCCTATTTTGATATGATGAGAACGATGTCTGGAATCGAGTTCAATAAAGGCATCCATGACAACATCGACAACGCAGATTACTTGGACGTATCGCAACGGAACTTGATCGTATTAGATGATCTCATGGCACAATCTGGCAAAGACAAACGTATTTCTGATCTTTTTACGAAAGGAAGCCATCACCGTAATTTGTCCATCATCTATATTGTCCAAAATATATTCCATCAGGGCAAAGAAATGAGAAATATCAGCCTTAATGCTCATTATATCGTGTTGTTCAAATCACCAAGAGATAAACAGCAAATTTCTATGCTTGCAAGGCAAATAAATCCGGGAAAAGTACAAGAATTTATGAGGAGTTATGAGGATGCTACGAGCCGACCTCACGGGTATTTGATGTTGGATTTAAAGCCAACAACAGATGATCAACAACGGCTCAAGACGAATATACTTCCCAGTGAGATTGACAACCGTATCGTCAACCACCGCTTCTAAATGCCATGTATGATGCCAAGCAGCGAATGAAAGAAATCATGGATACACCACAACTTAGCGCTGTGGAAAAAAGCAAATTATATTCTGATCAACTAAACCGATTTCTCACATTCAAAAATAAGATGGATGTCCCGCCTCAAGCCCCTCTTCAAACATCACCGTTAATGCCTGCAGAGATACCACCACAAGTGCCACCCACGCCTGTACCAGCGGAAATACCACCACCAGTGCCTGCTACTCCTAAACCTAATTTCCTTACGCCACCACCAACAGAAGAGGAACGACCAAGACTGAAGCGCAACTTTTTCTACAATTGGGTAGACTCTGCCGATTGGAAAGAAAGTGACTTGGCTATGATGAAGCCGAAGGAAAGAGAGTATTATGAACGTTTTAAATTGAGCGATCGCCCAAAATATATTCCAATGAAGCATGAAGATGTTGCAAGATTATCACCTGAGGATAGACAAGAATATGAGAACTCTTTAAAAATAACCAAAACATCTAAACGGTATGCTCTCAGAAGTAGACCGTACTAAATTTTGTAAAACGTTTTAAGGAAATAAATGCAATTTTAAAACTGAAATCTTGTGTAAGCTTTGCCTGCAGAGCCCGCTCTTCCGCCCGCGCGATCCGCCCGCCTGATAAGTGTACAAATATGTTGTACGTTAATATATGCATGCACCCAAGCGTCGCTAATGACTTAGCAACACATAACAACGTATTTAACGACTACATGTTTTTATCGCAAAATATATTACAACTGTTCCAATTCTAACTTATATTCTTGATAAGCTTCCTTATATCTATGAGGTTTGCTAAATAATGCTGCAGCAAACAACTTTTTCTTGATCTTAATACGACAAATAGCTCAAGATACATTGTAGTTCATGACTCTCAATTCGATAAAAGATTGTGCTTCGATCAAATGTTTTAAAATTTATTAAAAAATACGGACATATCTCAAGATGTTTCTGTACCTAGCAGCAACGCATAGTAAGCCAATCTTCATTTGATGGCGTGGGACGCGAAAAAATGCTGAGCTCAGCGAAAATAATGACTGTTCGTCTGAACATGTCCACGACCGCCCGTAATAATATCCATTTATATCCATTAGAATCCTATTGGTTATGCAAGTTCATTTTGCTTTAATTCCCTTAATTACCTCAACCTTTGTGTTTTACACGTGGGAATTACCTGACAACGCTGCCATCAGAATATTTATTTACCATCAGAAAAATTGTTGAATTTATCCGAGTTTTAGTACTTTAAAAACCTAGCACTAAGATATAGAAATGGCTTGACAATTATATATCATGACCTCTAACTTCCATGTGTTTATAGAACTCTAGACAGCAACATATTCTCTCGTATATAGACCCCATATGGCAGACAGGGACTAAATATTAGTTTAATTGTAGATACATAACTCTTACCGCATGCTATTTCTCAGCGTTTTGACCCTTGATAATATTTATATATTACTTAACAACAGAACATGTAGCTGTATACCCCGAATATAAAAGTTGTTTATTCTTCTAGGAGCTAAATTAAAGAAATCACTTGACAATAGCAGCAAAATGCTATAGCTGTGCTTATAAGACCCTAGACAACAACATATTCTCTTGTATATAGCCCTACTTTTCATATGGCAGACCGCGATTTAAATATTAGATA
Source organism: Paramuricea clavata (assembly GCA_902702795.2). Lineage (NCBI taxonomy): Eukaryota > Metazoa > Cnidaria > Anthozoa > Malacalcyonacea > Plexauridae > Paramuricea > Paramuricea clavata. The sequence goes on along the minus strand of CACRXK020011255.1, from coordinate 5,254 downwards.
TGGGAACGCTAGCAACATCTGTAAATGTAAAAAATCCTCAAACCTCCAATCATAGTAAATCGACATTAATCCCTCTATTTCAGAAACTATTTGTAATGCTAATCGATCGCCTGTCACGTTTGGCCCAGGCCTGCCTGCGTTAATTGGTCGCGCTACCTGTCACAGTTGGCCCAGGCTTGCCCGCGTTAATTGGTCGCGCTACCTGTCACAGTTGACCCAGGCTTGCCAGAGTGACGTCACATATTTTGCATACTAATTACTTTCGGAGCAACGTGACGTCATTGGCGGCATCCCTTTGTACTCCAGAGTGGGGGGCTTTAATACTACTCAGGAGGGCCTGTTCGCAGGCTAAGAAGAAGGAATTTACAATGTTTTTTAAAAGTAAAAAATGGCAATGACTTAATTTCTTTGGGAATTGTTTCTCATATTTTAGAAGCTTTTATTTTGAATCTACTAAGCCCATAATTTGTTCCAGAAGCTGGTCTGTATAGGTTCTGTTTGCATGCATATCTGGTGTTATAACTATGAACATCAGATGCTTCCATAGCAGAGGAGGAATGAGGGCTTCCCGAAATGCAACGCGCGAATCAGTGCGGCTCATTATTATTCAAGATATTTATTCTCAACGCGCCGTTCGATTAAAAACTGTTGAAATATATTGCGATTTTTGCTGTGAAGATCTCGTTTTCTCGAACGTATATGTTTTGATAACCTTTTTGTTTAGTAATTTAATAAAAGAAGTGTTGAATAATTTTGTATACATATATCGCATTTTACTTATGTTAAATTCCCATTGTATTTATGCATGTTTTGGAGGTTGAAAAAGTGGCATTGAAATATTCTGGAGTAAATTGTACTTTTTTAGAAGGAAACTAAAATAAAATCACATCAGTGAATTCAGGAATGTTTCCTCTTTATATTGATACATTAAAACATGAATTTACTCCATAAAACCGACGAGATATCGCGGTTTGAAAATGAGCTATTTTTGCTAAATTCGATAATTAGCAAAAATAGCTCATTATCAAACCGCGATAACTCTTCGGTTTTATGGAGTAAATTCATGTTTTAAAGTATCAATATAAAAAGTTATCAAAAAATACCTTTGAGAAAACGAGATCTTCAACAGCAAAAATCGCAATATATTTCAACAGTTTTTAATCGAACGCGCAGTTGAGAATAAATATCTTGAATAATAATGAGCCGCACTGATTCGCGCGTTGCATTTCGGGAAGACCCTCATTCCTCCTCTGCTTCCTTAGGTAAGTCGGAGAGAGCCTTAGGAATTTCTGTTTTCTTAAATATTATTTTATAAACAAGGGAAGATATTTTGAGGTTAAATATGTTTTCAAGTTTCGGTATTTCAAGCATTTGAAAATATGCTGTTACATTTTCAGTTGTTCTTGCAAAAACAATTGCACGAAGACATTTGTTTTGTTTGGTAAAAAAGACCTAAAAAAGACCAGCTCAGTTCTATATTATAAAGTAAAACACAAGTTGAAATACATAGAATATAATAACAAAGTCTGTATCTCACTAAAACTGGGCCAGCTCAGGTACACAGGTGCCATCACCTCATATAAACAGCCACTGAATCTACCTTGCTGGATTATATAAAATGATATTTTTCAATTAGGAATATTGGAAAAAACAGTTCTTATGCACCAGTATTTTAAACAGTCTTTTACCAGTGAGAATAGTTGTATTGGATGCAGATGTTACTTCAATTGCATGCTAGCCTTACATTAAACATGTCAAGTGAAAGCATTTGAATTTTGTATTTCTTGCTTTGCACACTAACCAAAAATAGGAAATTCATTGTCAATCAATCTATAATTTGCTACCATTATATATCAACCTTAATATGTATTTTTTTCTTAATAGAGATTGTACTTAATATGGATTCATTATATATCCTGATGCTGAATGAAAAGTTATTAATAAAAGCTTCCCAGGAGAAGGCAAGTTGTCTAAACAAGTGGCAATATATATAATCATTAATGGCATTTTACGTACTGCATAGTCTATTGGAAAATGTTATTCTTTTGCTGGAGAGTATGCTTATGGATTTATAACAAACCCGACAAGGAATGGAGTTGCTTACTTGTGGTATGAAGCTTGTACTTTTAAATTTTAACTAATGGACTTGTATGACATGCTTGATTGAGCAGTGACACTACATGCAGTACAGGTATATTATACTAACTTGTAAATATTCTACATTGAAGAGAATGTTAACCTTTTATGTGGCAATGCGCTCTACCTTATTATTTTTTCTGTCTAATGCCAGACAATTTTACTCATGAAGGAGAGAGTGCTGCCACTCAATGGGTTAAAGCCAAATTTCTGTAGATGGAAATATTGAACAATAACTATGTAATAAGTACTGTGCCGGGAATGGAACCTGTTGCCCTGTGATTCTGAACAGTTCCTTAACAGCCGAGAGTCCATCAAGCCCTGAGAGTCCAAGCGCCAAGAATCCATCAACCTAACCAAGAGTTCATTTATACAATACTAGTGTCATCCCAGTTTATTTAATATACTACCAGTGACACCACCATCATGGTATAATTACACAGAAAGTATAATTATAAAGGACTCTTTAAGTCAGAGGGCTGCAGTAGAATTGCAGGGCTGCAGGTTCAATTCATGCTGGCAGGCTTGTAATTGTATTAAAACTGTCTGTATACCAGTACCAGTGTAGGTAGTACCAATGTGAAATTGCTGTGCTGAGTGGTTATATTACTACCTGAAAAAAAAGCAAACATGATCTCAATGTTTTGAGCAAAGACCCTTCGCTCGAAATGTTGAGTTTCTGCTTGTTTTTTTTTCAGGTAGTAATATAACCACTCAGCACAGCAATTGTAATTGTATTCCTTTGCAATTGCTCTCACATAGTTCTAAGGTACCGGTAGCTGTAGTTTATTTAATTGTCTTATTATATTGTAATGATATATTTTTTATTTAATTCCATGTATACATGTTCAGTGATGTAAGACTCACAAATTTTTCTTCATTTTAATGCAGTGTATAGGTTGTGACATTAAATTGGTCGAAAAGACCAAAAATAATTGGTCGAAATGACCAAATAAAATTGGTCACCTGGATGCATCTGAGAGAACCAATTAAAAATGGTCGTTTTAACCAATAAAATTAACCATTTTATTAATTTGTCAAAACAACCAAAAATATTTGGTTATATTAACCAATTATTATTGGTTGAAATGACCAATTAATTAATGGTTAATTTTACTGGTTAAAACGACCATTTTTTATTGGTTTTCTCAGATGCATCCAGGTGACCAATTTTTTTTGGTCATTTCGACCAATCAGTTTTTACAGTGTAGATCTTGTGTCTTTGTCGGATGATTTTACACGAACTGCAGGCTTTCACTATACGAATTTGTATAGCAAGTATCGCCCTAATTCAAGGTTCAAGAAACTTCAATATAGTTTCCGGCATTCCTATGGATTCCTATGTGTAATGGTAGAGTTATATTACATAGGCCGAGTAAAAACTAGGCGGAATATTACTCGATATTTTTACTCCTACTATACGATTAATTGTGAAGTAAAAAATATGAAGTAAAATTTACTCGGTTATTTTCATTATGAGTAAAATTTACTCCGTTATTCTGTTTGTGAGTAAAATTTACTCGTTATATTTTGCTCCTTTAAGTGGAGTTAAATTGACCCTCAGTGGAGTATATGTTCGAATGCATATATCGAAGACGTAGGCCGAGTAAATTTAACTCCTTGAAATTAACAGTGAACATTCAACTAAATGACCAATAAAAAGTTGGTTATAATAACTTATATAAATTGGTCGAAAGATGACCAATATTTTCGACCAATTTGTAATAGTCAAAGGAAACAAATTTAATTGGTCAAATGCGACAAACTAATTAAACAATTGGTCAAAATGACCAATTGCTAATGGTTGCAACCTAAAAAATTGGTCATTTCGACCAATCAGTTTTTACAGTGTAATCCTTGTTGTATCGGGTTGTACCAGGTTATATCCTATATATATATATATTTATTTATATATATATATATATATATATATATATATATATATATATATATATATATATATATATATATATATATATATATATACATACATACATACATATACATATACATACATATATATACATATATACATATATATATATATACATATATATACATATATATATATATATACATATATATATATATATATATATATATATATATATATATATATATATATATATATACAACGCAGAGAGAGAGAGCATCTGTCATGTGGGCGGAAGGAAGGATTATCCAAGCGAAGCGAAACATGAAAGAAATTAGTAAAAACTGAAAATGGATTATTTAGCTATATTTACAACAATGTTTCATATATTAACAGGATTAACCTTAATCCTTAAAGAAAGGAAAGACCCGACTATAGTAGAAGAACATTAAGTTGAAGTGTTATGTGAACAGTTGTAGTTCTTTACTGGCTTTAAGTCCAGTGTTAAGAAAAGGTTTGTTGTGTTTGATAAGCAGTGCTTCAAGAAAAGCAGGAATGTTGTGGTTGTTAGATTTGGTAATGTGAAGTATTCTGTAGTTATTGAAAACAAGGTTTTCAATAGGAGAAGAGTTGTCAGAAGGCAAAGCCAAGGAAGATCGTTGAGTAATGTGAACTGGTCTTGTAAAGCCCAGAAAAATGTTGGCCCAGTTGCATACTCTTTCAAACGTACAGAAAGGCATCTTTGTGTCATTCCAATATAGTTTTGCCACATCCAGGGCAAGCAACCTCGTATACAAGATTACTACGAGATAAAGGAGGAAGTTTAATATCTTTGTTGGAAACAAAATAAGAGAGTTTTTTAGTGTCACAAATAGTGATGAACTTAACCGGTTTAGAAAGAAATCTTGTATTTTATTAAGACATGATTTTAAAAGAAAATCGCCACGGTTTCCGTGATAAGGAATACGAATCCAAATTTTAGGCAACATATCTGTGTCATGATTAACGGCATCGGAAGTAGAATTACCAGTATACTTGGTTTTAAGCTTTTTAATCAAAAAGTTTCTAATGCCATTAGGATAACCATTCCAACACATAAAAGATTTGATGGTTTCAATTTGATTGTTGAAAAGTGTTTTCATACTGCAAATTTTAAAAGCCCAGTAGAACAGAGATTTTACCCATGCTGCAGTTTTGTGCTGAAAAGGCTCAAAACTTAAAAAATGTGAATACTGACCGGTGTGG